>DF357774.1:93718-115398 GCA_000787875.1 Solanum virginianum
GGTATACCCATCACAAACTTATTCATCCTAGACCTGGGGTCGACAACCAAGTATGGAGCATATTTAGAGACTTGGTTCAATTGAGGGCGTAATCCCTCACACGCATAGATCCTTACTTCAAATTCATGAACTCTATTATTTTGGCCTCTCTAAGCTCAAGAGGAAAGAACCAGTTGAGGAAAGCCGCCTTAAACTCTTCCTAAGGAATCACATTATTACCCCCCCCCTTTTCCTCCTTCCATTGCATATACCATATTTGGGTTAGCCCCTTGAATTGATAGGCTACCAACTCCGCCTTCTCCACTAACCTAACACCCATGATATTCAACACTTTGTACACCTTATCAATAAATTATTGAGGGTTCTCATCCACTTTAAACCCATTGAACTCTAGTTGGTTCATCCTTATAAAGTCTCTCACCCTAGATCCTGGGGGTAGGAGCATGAGGGGCTTGGGCTCCTTGATTGATTTAATTAGTCATGGCTTGAGCTAGAAAGGTGAGAGTATCCTGGAGCTCTTTATAAGCTGGTTGTTTTTGGGAGTATGGGCTCTTCTTCCTCTTGTGCTAGGCACGATCTAGTATAGCAAAGAACATTCATTAGGGAAAGCCTTACCTTAACTTCTATAGCACGACATGGATCAAGAAGAAGGGAAATATTTCCTAAAATGTTTCATAGCCTCTTACTCATAGTTTTAGTGCACAAAACAACCATGAATAAGACTTTAATCGACGTAGTGTGTTGGATGTCGAGGACCATTAACAATCTACTGCTCTGATACCAAGTTTGTCATGACCCAAGCCCAGGGCCTAGACGTGACATGGTGAATGGGGAACCCGAAGGGACCCTAAACAAGCCTCTTAATATATCATTACACATCTTTGGTCACAGAAGCAATTAAACAACAATAAGAGAATACAAATAAGGGCAATGGGAAAAAGGAGCCTTTTATAGCATTAAAACATAAAAGAGTCAAGAGAGTCAAAGCTCATTGCATCATTATATAACTTGTCCATCAACATCTTTAAACATAGAAATAAGCGAGGACAAAGATAACTTTTCGGGCTCACCCTCATAATCAAAAGCATACAATAAGATAAAGAGATTCTTTGCATATATAGGAACAAAAGATATTGTCATCGGAGTTGAGGACTCACCAAACTTGATTTCAGAAGATAGTACTAGCCACATGGAGGAACATGATCATGTAGAGCTCTGGTTCCTATATGTTAACATCATGTAGGTATAGATTATGCATTAGTACATTTAAAAATACTAAGTATGTCAGATGTCATGCAACAAGAGATAGGCAACACAATTGAAATGCATAATTAGGCCCAGGAACGGAGGGCTTTCCCCCCCTTCCGCCCGACTCTTTAGGGCAACACAATTGAAATGCATAATTAGGCAATAAATGAGCACGTAGCAATATGGCATGCATGAAGTAAAACATGCTTATATAGAACCTATGACATGTGTAGCAAAAGACCATCTTTGTAGAGTCCAAGGCCTACCACTTCTTGGAAAGGTGATTAAGGTATCAATGCCTCAATTAGTTGATGATTAACATACCCCACCATCTATGGTGATTGAGGTATCAACCCCTCAATTAGTTGATGGTTGTCACACCCTACCATCCATCGTGTGGAGGTATCAACCTCTTAATTGGTCGATGGTTGTAACATCTTACCATCCATGGTGATTCATTTATCAATGCCTCAATTGGTTGATAGTTGTCACAACCTACCATCTATGGTGATCGAGGTATCAACCCCTCAATTGGTTGATGGTTGTCACACCCTACCATCCATGGTGATTGAGGTATCAACCCCTCAATTGGTTGATGGTTGTCACACCCTACCATCCATGGTGATTGAAGAATAGCACCCCCTCAACAAGGTCTGGTTAATTTTCAACACTATAGATACCTTTCAAAAAAACAACCCATATACGCTTTCCTTTCATCATCATAAAGTCACTTAACTTATAAGTCATGCATTAGACCTTCAATAACTCAAGAATGCATAACCAGACATTTTATCAAACACTTCATGGGTGTGCAATGCTAGTATAAAACCATGCAATTCAAGAGTGAAATTATTCAAGAAAACTGGAAGTAAATCAACACACCAACACTTGGTAATACCCTCATATAATATACATTAAAACCCTTCATAAAATCTCAAAATAGATCATAGATTCATAGCTCAAAACATGCTTAAACAGTCATACTATTATGAAACATTCAAGAAAACTGGAAGTAAATCAACACACCAACACTTGGCAATACCCTCATATAATATACATTAAAACCCTTCATCAAATCTCAAAATAGATCATAGATTCATAGCTCAAAACATGCTTAAACAGTCATACTATTATGAAACATTCAAGAAAACTGGAAGTAAATCAACACACCAACACTTGGCAATACCCTCATATAATATACATTAAAACCCTTCATCAAATCTCAAAATACTCAACATAGTTCATAGTTATATTCATAATAAGTAAGATGCATAAATAAATCAACTTGGAAACATACCATTTACGTAAAAAAAATGGTTAGGCACCATGGGAGAAATGACCCAATGGTTGAAACCCACATACTTCAAATTTGGAGAATTCTTTGATGAAGATCTGATTAAGACCTTGAAGCTTGAGTGAATGCCATAAGATTTAGAATGAGCTTGGGACCCTTGATTTTGAGTGAAATATTTTTGTAAGTGTTTAAGAAGGTTTTGGGGAATGTCTTATATGATATGGTGTTAAAATATGACTAAGTATAAGTGTTTTTACACATGGGAAGAACTAGCCCCAAGACCTAAAGACCTTGGACTAAACAACCAAAAACTAGCAAAAATAACATTGATCCACGCCCTCTGAAAATTATAAATTTTGGAAAACAAAATTTTGATACGGTTGCTCTAAAATAGGGGACCCATTTTCCACCCAATGTTTCCCTCTAATCATGAATATGAAGTCAGATTTTTGATATCACAAATGAATTTTGAGATATATGAAAATACGATTGTGGGCACTTTCGAGGCACATTTTCGAGCACTTTTTAGGGTTGTTTCAGAATCAATTTAGCAAAATCTCGTATTCCCTTGGGATTTGACCCTAACCTATGGTTAGGTTTTATATTTGATAATGATATCTTAATCCTTGAATTAAGAGGTACTGTTTGAGCATGATCAATCTGCACAATGTTGCATTTGTCTGCAAGAGTGTGAAGGGAACACAAAATCTCTTTATAAATGTTGTAGAACTTTGTGTCTTCACATTATCTTTGATAGGCAATGTAGAACTATAGATATTTAAGCTCATACAGAGTTTGATCACCAGTTAGGGTGAATTGCAGAAGGATTTTTTGGAGAGGTACTTCCCGAGGTCGAAGAAGCTCAAGTTAAAAGACAAGATCAACAACTTTGAGCAGCTTCCTAGTGACTTGATTGGTACTACATGGGAACATTTTACTAAGTGTTTGAGGAGTGTCCTGGACCATAAAATTGTTGATGATACCTAGGTGGAGATCTTTTATCCTTCCCTTGATAAAAATAGTCAAGCATGTGTTGATACCATTATAGGGGCAAGTTCTTAGATCAGTCATTTCAAAGATTACTGAAAGGATGAAGAGAGTGGTAAAGATAAATTATACATCGGGGCAAAGAGACAGAGCATCTACCAAAAGCATATATGTTGTCAGTATTGTTCAAAGTAAGCTAAGATATATGAAGAGATTATGCAAGAGCTTGCCCAAATCTGTATAAATATAGAGGTGATGATGAAGGTAAATTAGTAACAAGTCAATGCAGTTGTTCATTAGCCTCCATGTTCACCCATGTAGCCTCCATGTTCACCCATGTATAATGATCTATACTATAAAAAGGACACTTGTTTTATTGTTGATCAGATTGGGAGGTTTCGAACCAACTTCCAAGGGTTCAGTTAGGACTATTGGGGCCAAGGTCAAGGAAATCAAGGTCAGAACTTCAATCAAGATGGATCATTCAAAGACAAATATGGAGGGTACTATGACAGGAATTGGGGCTAAGATAGAGAAGTATACTAGGGTTGTAAAGATGGTTATAGAAATGGTCCTTATGTGCCAGCATACAATTGTGGTACAGGTGCGAGTAGCTCAAGATTTGAGGAGATGTTTGATCATCTATTGAATAAAACTGAGACATAGGATAAGACTCTAAGGGGGATGAAATCTGAGATCTCTAATATAAATCAGTAAATTGAGTCTCATTCTACTGCCATCAAATAGCTTGAGTAGCAGCTCGGTCATGTGTCAACTTAGCTTAATTAATGTTAGAGGGGTACATTACCTAACAACATAGTACGAAATCCAAAAGATGAGTAGCAGTGTATGCGGTTACTGCTCATGGTGGTAAGAGCACCATTGATCCTCCTATGTAGTTGATGAGGAAGATGTTCGAGAGACAGATGAGGTGCAGAATGCAGATACTAGAGATCATCATGGTAAGGATAGGGTGGCTGAAGCTGCTGATGCACCACAGAAGTTGAAGCCCCTTCCTAAGCATCCTCCTTCCTTCCTCCAATGAATCAAAAACAGGAACGAGGAAGGCAAGTTCAAGAATTTTCTCTCTATACTGAAATAACTCTCCATCAACATCCCTCTCATTGAGGCATTAGAAAAGATGTCAAGGTATGCAAAGTACATGATGAACCTAGTTATGAAGAAGCCTACTATAAGTCAAGACCTCTGCTAAGAACTTCAACATTATAGTGCAATTGCTATGAGATCCTTGGTCTAAAAAATTGGAGATGTGGAGTTTGCAAGGGCATTATGTGATTTAGGTATCAGTATTAATTTGATTCCCCTTGTGGTCTATGATAAAGCTAGGATTAGAAGCCCCTACTCCGACGAGCATGTATTTGTTGATGGTTAACTGTACGGTGAAGAAGCCAGTAGGGATACTATATGATGTGCTTTTTAAGGTTTAAAAGTTCATATTCCCCACAGACTTTGTGATCCTAGATTGCGAAGTCGACTTCGATGTCCCAAGCATCCTGGAAAGACCATTTCTAGTCACTAGTCGAGCACTAATAGACATGGAAACTGGTCAACTCAGGTTTAGATTGAATAATGAAGAAGTTATCTCCAATATCTGTCAATCTATAAAGAGGCCAGATGGTTTGAAAAGTAAGGTCTTGGCACTTGGTGAAGTTTGAGTAACCAAGTTGTCCAAGTTGTGCCGCGATAATAAATCAGGAACTACTTCAGAGGCAACCCAAGGAGGAGACTGGTGCTTAGGCACCCAGGTATGTTTTGTGACCCTAGTACTTTATTGTTTTAATTATGTACATTGAGGACAATGTACTTGTTTTTCGATGGGGTGGTAGTTATGGGCCTTAGTGAAGTCTGAGTAGCTTGGGTCCATAACTACCCTAATTTTTAAATCCTAAGGGTTTTCTTGCATGTGTTCTTTTTTCCCATTAATATTTATTTTTTGTTGAACCGGCATGCTTAGGATATTTATGTAGTATTTGTATCATATAGTACTGATATTTGTGGCATATGTATGTTTTTGTATTTTTGTGAAAAATGAGACCCACCAAAGTTTTGATTAGTTAGTCTAGATAGCAATCATGCATGTTTAAGTGTATTGACAATGCTTGTTCTGATAAGTGAGGATACATTGAGATAAAAAGCATGATCTGAGAGTTAATTCAATGTAATCAAGTGCCATGTGAGAGTGAGCTTAATTTGCTAAATTTGAGTGTTGTGCTTCAATTCAGAACTTGCCCTGTTACTCCAATTTATACTTTAGATTAGTTGTATTAGGAAAGGATCTTAAGATATTGTTCTTAAAATTCCACTTAGCCTAAATGACCAACCAAATTTGCAGAATATCCCTTGATCCAAATATGCGGACCTAACACATACGTATTCTTTATAAACACCTAAGTGACCTAGCCTTATTAGTTATAAACTCCTGAAATTGGCCCTTGGTCCTTTCTTGAGCAATATGCACCTTGACTGAGGCAAAAAGCCTAAGTAGAGGGTAGCTACTAAAAGTGGCCCTGGTTCTGAGATTGGATAATTTGCGCCTCAACTCAGGCCAAAAGCCTAAGTTGAGGGTGGTTGGTGTAAGGGTAAAACACAAAATGAGGGGTAAAGTTAGTAATGCATATAGAAAGACAAAAATCATGTACTGGCTACAAGAAAAATATGTGATGCCTTAGTTATGAGCTAAAAAGAAAAATGAAGTGTAAGATGAAGGCAAAAAGCTAAAATTGAAAAGACAGAACCTAGAAAAGCTTGAAATAGGAGAAAAAGGAAGAATGGAGTAAAAGCAATAGTGTTGGTAGGGCAAAAGTGTAGAAAAACACAGTTTTGAGGAGGAATCTGCAATCACTATGTTCCCAAAACATCGTATCAAAGCCCTCTGAGCCTATGTCACAAGCCTAAAAAGTCCTAAAGTGATCCTAGTCCAAGTAGTTGAAGGTCTTAATTATGAGTATTGGGGCAAGCATATGGTATTGGACATGATACATGAATATCTTTTGTGAGAGGGAGTGATTTTGCATAGTCCTAAGGTCATACATGAAAACTTCATTGAGAGTAAGATATGGGACTTCATTCTATAAGGGCACTTATATTTCATTGTTAGCATTAGACTTATTTAATAATTGTGGCTTATTGATAGTATCTCACTTTTCATAGTTATATTGTCACTTGCATTAGTCTGTATTGGTTTACTAGATAGCTATCTAATTGTGTTTTGAATAGTGGTGTGGGTATCTGTGTTTAAGATTGATTTGATGTATGCCATTAGGTTGAGGTTTGTGTTTTTCTATACTACTTATATAGATTGAGTTTCTCACTTAAGGACAAGCAATAATTTTGAGGTTGTTGATGTGCTGTCAAAATATAGCACTTTTGATGCTTTAAACTTGAAATTTTGTGTGTTCTCAATACGATGTTAGTGGATTTTATGTATTTTTGTGTTTGGTTTGCAAGGTTTTAGGGTTAGTATTGATTTCAGGGGAAAATATGCAAAAGTTGCTGAGTTTGAGGATTTATGCGACCCTCTACGGGCTGTAGAGTATTCTATGGACCATGGAAGAGGTTTCGTGTACAATTCCAGTGAGGGTTAGATTTCTAAAGTTTGGTCTACAAACATGCAGACGGGTTATGAAACATCTTACAAGTCATAGATAATGTCTCATACCCAGAGAATCAGAGAAGGAGGACTTTCTGAAGCTTCATCAGGCGAAACCCCCTATAGGTCATAAAACCTTTTATGGGCCATAGAGTGGTGTCATGCAAGTCAAGTCCAATTTTACAGCAATAAAGTACGAAAGCCTGAATATGGGTCGTAAATTACTATACGGCCTAAAATACAACTTGTAAGATATGCCGACCAAGTTATCATATTTTGTTTAGGAATTCTATTTTAAACATTATAAACAGGATTTTAGGTTATTTTTCTATGAGATTTGCACAGCTAGAAGAAAAATAGTAATAGAGAGTAGAGAAAACATTATAGAGTTCTGAGAAACATTTGTACACTTTGATTTGATCTTCTAATTACAATCTCGTGATTCTCATTGAAGCTTGGGTTTACTTATGCTTAATTCAATTGTGTAAGTGCCCTATTATATTATTCAAATTCATAAGTCTTGCATCTGTACAAATCATGTTGTGCTTAATTCAATTATGTAAGTGCTCTATTATGTTATTCAACTTCATAAATCTTGCATCTACACAAATCATGAGTAGCTGAAGCCACAACTAGGGTTGTGAAAACCATGAAGAACTAACAAGGTAAAATTGGATAATTCATAATTCTTTAAAAGTGTGCATGCATTTATTAAATAACTCTTTTCGTTTTGCATGTTTTGTAGTGGTAGCCAACACCATAACCCTCCTAGTATGTTACTGACTAGACCAAGATAGTAATGAATAGGAAAAGGGATTAATTATCAAGATTCGATTGATGTGTTCTCGTCTAATCAACCGAACTGGGCCAAGGAAAGGTTATACTAGGACAATAGGTAAAGGTTAATAATGTCATATTGTGGAGATGGGCCAAGTCACGTATTGAAATTCGCCTCTTGCCTAGGCCAAAGGATTTGCTGAACTTAACTTACCTTCATTGATCACACCCAAGTCACATCTCTCTTTTGGAGGATAAAGCAGTTGTTGTCAAATATAAAACCTAACCAAGGTTAGGGTCGAATCCCACAGAGAATATGGAGACTTTCCAAATCGATTCACTAATAACCAATTCAAATATTAAATAACTCAATTCCCTAAAAGGGAGGTTGAATGATTGATAAGAAATTAAAATAAACTAGCTAAAACAAGAGACAATCAATATTGGAGAGCAACATGGGAATTTGTGTTCCCCATGATTCACCAACTAAATATCCCCGCATAACCCACTTCTCGACTAGAGTATACCATGTAGTACGATATTTAAGTTTACTAAGCCCGTTGGTCAAATGTGAGAGGCAAATTTCACTGTGCAACTTGGCCCATCTACATAGTGTGCAATACTAACCATTACTTATAGTCCCAGTCAACCTCCCCTTGGCCTAGTTCAGTTGATTAGACGAGAACATATCATCGAATCCTGTTAACCAATCTCTTTTCCTATTCATTACTACCTAGATCGAGAAGGTAACACTAGGCAAGTTCTAACATTAGTTACCACTAGAAAACATGCAATACAAAGAGAACTGAATAGTATATCCAAATACCTATTCCAAGAATTGCAAATTATCTGGGTCTATTTGATTAGATCTTCGTGATTCCCACAACCCCAGTTGTGGGTTTAGCTACTCATGCTATGGGTGGATGAAGAAATCATGAAGAGAAACCATAATTAATTACTTACCCAAATAGATTGAAGATCAAGAAAACCAAATTTGTATTGAGAATCACAAGATTGAAAGATACAATGAATCCACAAGTGGTATTCTCATCTCCAATATTTAGTCTCCAAGTATAAAACCCTAAAAAGTGCTCTAATGACATTCTCTACTCTATCATGTCGTACTTCTTACTAAACATAACCTAATTATACTATTTATATTATTTATAAACAAGTCCTGAGAAATAGAAAAGCTGGTTGGCGCGCCCTACGACATGAAGTTATGACTCATAATAAGGTTTGCGAGTCATAATTGGGGTCTCGTGTACAGCTTCTTAAATCCTGGACTTCATTGCTATGGATCCATTTTATGAGTCATAGTCTGATCTATGACTCATATCCCTTCTCATAGACTTCTTCATCATCATCATCTGGTCCTTCTCTAAAAATCTTCACGAAACCTCTCTATACGACTCATAGAGTGATCTTCGACTCTTATAGGGGTCTCATATAGTTGAACTTTGGACTTTCATTCATCATTGGAAATCCCTATAAAATCCACTTTACGACTCGCAGAGGGTCTCGTAAGCCTTTAAAAACCAAAAAAGTCTGTAATTTTATCCAAAAGTTATGCCAACCGACTTTCTTACAAAAACAAACACAAAAACATATAAAAACCACAAATATCGCATTAAGAACACACAATATCCTAGGTTTTAGGCATCAAATGTGTTGTATTTTGATAGTATATCAGCACCTTCAACTTAAAAAATTATTTCTTGTCCTCAAACGATGACTCAATCTGTATAGATAGCAAAGTAATACACAAACTTCAACCCAATGGCATACATCATACTCACTTCAAACTCAAGTACGCACACCAACTTTGCAAAACAAGATCAAGTAGTTGTTTAGCAAACCAAAGCACATAAGTGTTTTTGACAAAACAACTATGATAAGCAAAGGAATAACAATAGTCCATAGTCACTGAAAAAGTCAAATGCTAATAATGCAATGCAAGTGCCCTCATAGAAAGAAGTCTTATTTTCACACTCAATGATGATTTAAATTTACCTTTGGGACTGTGCAAATACACTCATTCTCAAAAAAGATGTTCATGCATAATGACTAATATCATACGATTTCTCATATACTCATGACTCAAATTTTCAACCAACTGGACTAGGATTACGCTCAGGGGACTTTAGTATGGCATTTTGGAAAAATAGTGACTAGAAGCCATCCTTGAACTACGTATTTCAATACTTTCACCTTACTAACTCCAGCATTTCCACCTTATTCTCTTCTGGTATTTTCTTCTCAATTTTTAGCTTTTACCTCATTTTTATACTTTATTTTCCTTTTAACACTCAATGTAAGGCATTTTTTTTTCTTTTTCTTGTACCCAGTATATGATTTTCTTCTTTTTCTCCTCATTTCCAACTCACCACCTTATTTTTTTGGTTTTTCCCCTACACCGGCCACCCTCAACTTAGGCTTTTAGCCTATTTTGAACTACACAATATATATTCCCCAAATAGGGGCACTTTTTGTAGCCACCCTTAACTTACGCTTTTTGCCTCAATCAAGGTTCACAATATTCAAGGACAGACCAGGGCCAGTTTCAAGGTTTTTCAATAGACAAAGTCAGGCTAATTAGGTATTTTTGAAAGAATTCGTTCATGTAAGGCTCAAATATTTAGAATAAGGGCTAAAACATCATTTGTTTGGTTATTTTAGGCCAAAGTGGACTAATTATAGAACAAAGGGCTAAGATCCCTTCCTAATTTATTTAATCTACAATCTAACTTAGAGTAATAAGGCAAGTTCTGAATTAGCACAAAAATGTACAAATTTGACAAAATAAGCTCACACTCACATGGCATTGAAATACATTGTCAACAAGCAACTAACAGATCATGTTTCATATCTCAATTACCCTCACTTATCAGATTAACTATTCCCAAACACCCAAACATACACATTTGCCATTTAACTACGAATCAAAAATAATTTTTGTACCAATTTTCAAAACAAAACATAGAAAACATGTTATATGCCATAAGTATTAGTACTATATGCTACAAATATTATCTAAACATCCTAAACGTGTTGGTTCAACAGAAATTAAATATCCACAAGGAAAAGGAACACAGGCAAGAAAACCTCAGGATCAAAATTTGGAGTACTTATAGACCATACGCTACTCAAACTTCACCAAAGACCATAACTACCCACACCACATCGAAAAATTTGTGCATTGTCCTCAATGCACCAAATCAAGCAAAAATATAATATTAGGGGTCAAAAACATACCTCAGCACCTAAGCGGAGTCTGTGGTTGAGTCTTGCCATCCCCCTCCTATGGGGTAGTCTCCTCAGTTGCTCCACTACGTTCAAATAGGCTAATATCACCCTATCATGCTCCTTCACTAGCCTCATCTCCTCCTCTTGACTCGATGTCCTCAAGACCAGCCCGAGCTCGTCCTTAGCATTCTCATCACCTTCATCATCTATAGGGCACTTTGCACATATATTCTACTTAACATGGTCCTCATCTATACAAGGACACTTCCTAAGGGAAGTTTGTGAAGGCTTTATGGAGGCAAATAGATCAAATAGCAACTCCATAGGTGTAGACTCCAGTAATGTCATGGGCTCCACAAGTGAACCTATCATGTTAGCCCTAAGCTTTGCAATCTCCTTATATATGGCTGACAAATCTGAAGGCCAGGCCTCAGCTAACCTCTTTTGTACCCGATCCTTAAAGGCATTGATATGGGCATACACCATAGAAACACGCTCCTGAACAGTAGATATGGTGAATGCCTTACACTGCTTCTTTGAGTCTACAATAGTCTGCCAAACACATGGCCTAAGTTTCTGAATAAGCTAAGACAACTACGCCTCAATACGTGATAGACCTTGCCCCATTATTTAAATCAAAACTGCGAAGACATAAACCTTGCCCCATGTAGAAGTTTGTGAAGTACTGGCCCCAAGTGCAGGAGCAGCTATAGTTGGACCCCTCTCAACATCGACTGCCTTGGGCTACTGGGGTCTCTTATTTATCGTAGCAGCAACATAAGTAGTGGTGACATTTATCGAATCCTCAAGAGATGGCTCTGGCGCAAACATCGGTGGTGGTAGTGGTGCTCGTCAGGTTGGCACAAGGTTCTCATCAGCCTTTATTAGGCCAGCCTCCAGAGAATACTGGGCATCAACTAACTAATCTAGCTAATGAAGTATCTTCACTCATGAATTTAAACAAAGCTTGTAGACCAAAACCAGAAATGGGATGGAAGTGGCCCTCTTGAGTGTTGACTCATAAATTTTCTCTGCTATGAGTCGAGCCCAATAAATGTCATAACAAGCCAAGAAGATCGCAACCAATATCATCCTTTCTGGTGTCAGTGTATTATCCGCATACGAGATTTAACAACCACCCACTAAAATTTGGCAGGGAAAGAAAGTGAAGCCTTCAGAATAGGCTCCGTATGTCTGGTAACCTAAGCAGACTTTGGACCCTGCTCTGCAATATGACCGGCCACCCATCTCAATAGCTTGGTCCTCTTTACCAGATCTTTTGAAAGCAATGCAGTTCTAGACTACCCCAATCTATAGTCAAACTCAATCATCAACCATTGGGTTTGGTACTTGGGACCAAAAAGTTTACAGAGGATCATCTCCTTTGAAATATTGACCTGCCGCCCTCTCACTCACACCTCTGTCAATCTCGGCTATGTGAAAGGTCTCTTTTCCTTGGGAAGATCTCAAAGAATTATGGCTACGTATGCTAGATAAAATTCTCATACTAGAATCAGGGTGTATCATCCAAGCCTCTCCATATCATGTCATTATGTCCTTCTGACTTAGGAAATTGCTCAATCCTTCATCAATAACTCACAGTTCCTCACATATAGAATGTGTGGGTTTGCCTCGCTCTTTAGGCTACATGCCCTCCAAAAATATGGCCTTCATCCCCTCAATACACCACCGGTGAGAACGAGCATCTGGTGCTGAATAAGATGATGGTGTCATGGAGGACTCGGCATCTCCTCTATCATCGAAGGTCCCACCTAAACTCTGCTCCTCCCTAGAATGGGTCATCTGGGGCATGCTACTCCTCATCCTCTCATCATCTTCCTTATCATATAGGGAAGGTATAACACCCCACATCTCACATTATAAGTTTTATGCAAATGAAACATGATATGGCTTGGTCAAGTTAGCGCCAATTTTTAAAAGTGTTTGAATCTCAAATTAGAGGGCGATGTGTACGTCTTACATTTAAGATGATTGAGTGTATATAAGTTTTAAGTCAAATTGAGGAGATCGCAGCCTTAAATGAAGTGAAAGAATTGAGGTGATTATAGGACTTAGGAAGCTAGTAGGTGAGTCACCTACTTGCTTAGCATAATTTGCTAGCTAGACGGAGACGAGGCTCGAAACCAAATCTGTCCAAGTCTCATAATGAATAAAGTCTATTTTAAGGGTGTAACTTTAGCCCATATTTTAGCATCATAAATAGACAATATTTATAGACCAAGATGAATAATAAAAGGGCCCAAGTACATCACAACCCACTTGACTAATATATTTTAGCATCATAAATAGACAATATTTATAGACCAAGATGAATAATAAAAGGTCCCAAGTACATCACAACCCACTTGACTAATTGGGCCCAAACTAAGTGAAGAGAAATTAGAAAAATGGGCAACCAAAGCTCATCAATTTGCAACCCATTTAGGCCCAAGTGAAAAGGCCAGGCTGTTGTATCACCACCTTGATAAAATAAGGATATAAATCCAAGAGAAAGTCAGCCAAAACTATCTCTTTAAAAGGGTTTACAAGCAGCACCTTTAAGTCATAGTAAACTTGGAAAGAAAATTTAGCTTTCGCAAAGCTTTCTCTCTACACCTTCTTAACTTTGCAAAGCATCTACAAAGAGACTTTTAGGATTCTTGGAGAATCCCTAAACCTTGAGGGTAAAGGTAATTAAGAATACTTATGTGTTTAGTATGGTTTTCTTATGAAAAACAAGAGACTAAGACATAAACCTTGCCCCATGTAGAAGTTTGTGAAGTACTGGCCCCAAGTGCAGGAGCAGCTATAGTTGGACCCCTCTCAACATCGACTGCCTTAAAATGTTTGGACAACATGTGTTCCAAAGGTTGTTGTATACCTTTCTCGTTTAATTGGAAACTTTTCTCTTCTTGGTTGGTTGGATTATGAAATGAGGTTTATGTTTTATTAAGGTTCAGTTCTATAATAATGTATCAAGGTCACTGTACTATTTGTTTTACGTAAATAATTGAGTGTTAGTGTGTTATCCTAAGTGTGGTGTTTGTAGAGATTGTGGGTTGATTAATTGAGGACTATTGCCTCACATACTCCACCTATTTTGGAAAATGGTTTGGGACTACTTTAGGACTGTGTTTTATGCATAGTATGGTGGGAATAGTTTGATTAAACTTGATATAGGTTTGGAATGGTTAAAGTCAAAATGTAGTGAAGGGATGTAATGTTATGCTGCTTACTTGTATGTTGTGTGTAATTGTCATGTGTTGTACTTTGTAGGCTGTTATGAGACAAATATGGCACTACAACAGACAACACATGATAGGTATATGATAATGTGTATTAGAAAGGACGACTAGAGGTGGAAAGGTTGAAAGAATACGCACAGGTTAATAGTTACAAGCATGCTGCCCATGTGTTGTTTTTATGAGATTGGGCTGCCAAAATGTGTTTATTAGCTGTTGATACTAGTTTTATCATCTACTATATTTTAGATAAGTATTTCTAGGAAAAGGAGGTTACTTTAAGGTAATAACGAGGTCTTACAACGAGGTATGTAAGGCTACTCTATTTTGTATTACTTGGCATGAAATCTAGATTCTTCCTTGACACATAAAAGCACTTATCAACTCCGACGCAGCTATTAACCATGTCTCCACTCTTTCACATGCTCATATACTACCATACACAGTCACCTTCAAATATGCATCCATACATGGATACCAAGTTACATGGATACTTTTTGCTAATAAAGTTTATGAGTTGTTTCATCTCATACGCATTTCATTATTTGTGTAGTGTACTTTTTTCATTGTCGTATTGTCTTGTATGATTATTTACATGTTACATGCTACATCTACAGTCCTACAACTCATATGACCATTAAAAGAATCATCTGAAAGGTAATTGAAAGATAAAGTAATGTATATTGCTTATTAATAGGTGATAACCCGAGGCGTGGAAGAATCACCTAGCCAGGGTCGATCCTATAATGGGGGGTAGCCCTAGGGGTGAAAGGAAAAGCCTATCAGGGGTCGATCCCCATATAGATTTACCACTGATCAGCTGGTAATTTATATTTCATGTTGTACACAGATTATATAGTAAAGGTAAAGTAATAAAAAGAACATAAAGCACATGATTCTACAGTATAACTAAAGGTGGTCTCTTATCCTTACACCAGTGCATAGTTTTATTTGATTTTTACTTCATATATAGTATTTTTTGCCTTACATATTCAGTATATTATCTTATATTGACGTTCCTTACAGGGGACCTGCATTTCATGCTACAGGTAAAGGTGCTAGTACCTCTCCCTAGTAGGAGTACAGGATATCCAACTACTGTTACCAAGCTCCAGGTTGCTTCAAAGCTTTGTGTGTCTAGAGCTTATATTTTTATATTGTATTGTTAGTCGAGGTGGGGCCTGTCCTGACACTTATTAGGACATGTAAATTAAAGTGTGGTAATATCTCGTACTTTAAACAATATGGCCCCAACGGTATAGTCATATGCATTTCCTTTTGGATTGTTATTACTGTTTACTTTCTTAAAAGTATATTGAATATAGAAATCCCTTATAATATGAATCGAAAGCGCATGTATACAAGTTGGTTCTCTTGAGCCTTATCGGCAATGAGTGCCAGTCCACCTTAATGGGACTTTGGGCATGACAGAAGGTCTAGTGGCCTGAGCCTGAGTCTGGCCAACTCTGACAGTTGTTACTCTAGTCTGTGGTACCCCAGGATCTGGATGGGCATCAATGATCTCCAATAACCCACTCTGCTGGGCCTTTTCATCACCTGTATGCTTATCATTTGTAGGCTCATCAATGAGTTGCCTTCTAAAAGCCTTAATCTCTAGACATTTTCCTTTTGGGGCTATAGTATCTGAAAATTAAACATAAACAACCCATAATTAGCCTCAACAATCAAGAAATAGAAAACAAAAATTGAACTAGATCAGTTGCAGAAAGGAATTACAAAAGCCAATTACAAGTCGTAGTTAGAGCTATGAGTCATAATATGGTCTTGTAAACCATAGGTGCAAAATAATATTGAAAACTGGAAAACTATACGAGACCCAGGTACGGCTCGTAACATAGTTTATGAGTCATAAACTAGTTTTGTATAAAGTTCTAGAGAGTAATTTTCAAAATAGGCAAGGAACTATCTATGACTCGTAGAGGGATCTATGCCTCATAGAAGGTCCCATCTGATGAATATTCAGAAAATCAAGTCATTGGAACTTCCCACGAGGGGCAATTATGACTTGTTGACTTATCTACATGTCGTAAAAGACTCTCATGAACAAGAACTTCTAGGTACCAGACATATCCAAATTCATCATACGGACCCCAAAAACATTTTCATCCTAAATCTACCAGCATCAAAGCAAGTATAAATGTACCCACACGTTAAGCACATAATAACCTCTACCCTAAAAATGATTTCAACATAATTTAACCCCATCGGAAAGGATTTAGAAATAATACCCCATTATTTCAACCTTCTCTAATTCTTTCAAACAAACATGTACCTATAGTGCCACCCACCAAGTCACAAGCAATAATCACATTCAAGCACACGTGGGGTATAGTTCAATAGGCAAAACAAACATCAATCACCCTACAATACAGACTAAAACAATTTGGCCCAAGCATTATCATACTCTTATGTAATTGATAATCAATTTATACTCTCAAGTTATTCATAACCATTTAATCAAACAAGAAGCATGATACTATAGGCACTCAATTAACAATATTAAGGCTAATGTTTAGACATTAACAATCAATTTAATCAATGGCAACTCTAATTTCTCATTCACAAACCAAATACACCAAGAACATCATGCTTACACATTCAAGCCCATCATAATTATCAATTCAATCAACCTTCAACAAGGCAATTTAAGGATTAAAATTGAATCGAGAACTTACCACAAATTAACAAGGCAATTTAAGGATCAAAATTAAATCAAGAACTTACTATAAATTGAAATGAATTTGAAGAAGATGATAGTGAATGAGTAGCCAATAAAACCCTAGGTACTAGAAAATTCACCAGAAATGAGTTGAGATGCGTGAATTTGATCAAAAAATGAGGGGGATTGGAAGAAATTGGGGAAATTTGGTAAATTAGGGTAAAAGTTGGGTCAAAATAATTTGATCCCCCCTTTATACCTTACCGGGTCAATGTTTAAATTTACTAGATTAGGGTCTACAAAATTATGTTTCCTACATACTTAATACATTCAAATGCACTAACATATATTCTATGCCTACATGATGTTACCATGTAGGGACCGAAGCCCCACTTGATCATCCACCTCTACGTGGCTAGTACTACTTCTCTCAACCTAGTGGGTGAGTTCTCCATTTTGGGGATAATGTCTATGCTCTTATGTTGTACTATGACTCTCTTTCTTTATTGTATATTTTAACTATGAGGGTGAGCCCAGTTGCTTGTCTTTTCCCCGGCTAAGTTCTACGGTTAGAGTTGTTGTTGGACATGTTATGTATAATGCTATAAGCTTTGACTCTTGATGTTTATGATATGAAAGATGTCCCTTAGCCCCATTTATTCCTATTTACTATTTCTTCTCATCATTTTATTGCTTCCACCACCAAGGATGTATAATGATGTGCTAAGAGGCTTACTTGGGATTCCTTCGGAATGCCTATGCGCCATGTCACATCTAAGACCTAGGCTTGGGTCATGACACACTTGATATTAGAGTACTAGATTATTAATAGTCCTCGATTTCTAACACACCACGTCGATTAGAGTTTTATTCATGGTTGTGTTGTGCACCAGAACTATGAGTAAGAGGCTATGAGACATTTTAGAAAATATTTCTATTCTTCCTACTCTATGTCTTGCTATAGAAGTTGAGGTAAAGGTTTTTCCCCCTAACGATTATTCTTTTCTATGTTAAATCATGCCTAACACAAGAGGAAGAACACACTGCACGCTCAAGGAGCAACCGGCTTATGGTGAGTTTTGGGATGTTCTTACTTTGGTTGCACCAAGTTATGGCTAATCAAGCCAATCAGGTGGCCCAAGCTACTCATGCTCCTATACCAGAATCTCGGGTGAGAGACTTCATAAGGATGAATCCCCCAGAATTCTATGGGTCAAAGGTGGATCAGGATCCTTAAGAGTTCATTGATAAGGTCTACAAGGTATTGGCTATCATGGGTGTTAGATCGGAAGAGAAATCAGAGTCGGTGGCTTACTAACTCAAACGGATAGTACAAATATGGTTTAATCAATGGAAGGAGGAGAAGGGAATCAATAATATGGTGCTTTGGGAGGAGTTCAAGGAGGCTTTTCTTAATTCATTCTTCCTTCTTTAGCTTAGGGAGGCCAAGATAGTGGAGTTTATGAATTTGAAACAAGGGTCTATGAGTGTGAGGGAGTATGCCTTCAAGTTCAATCAATACTCCAAATATGCTCCCTACTTCGTTGTCGACCCAAGGTCTAGAATGAACAAGTTCATAATGGGTGTGCCCAATTTGGTAAGTGAGGAATGTAGGTCCGCTATGTTGATTAGTGACATGGATTTGTCCCATTTGATGACCTATGCCAAAAAAATAGAGGAGGAAAAGTTGAGGCAGTGGAGGAGTAATGAGGCTAAAAGGGGCCGTTTTGAGGGTAGGTTCCAGAGTCAAAAGGTTGGCCAGTTCCATCAAGGCCAAGGGTCTTCTCATGCTTCTAATAGGAAATTTATCAATGACTTCCCAAGGGCCTAAGGTGTCGGTGGTGTGGTTCTTAATAATATGTGTTCAAAATGTGGTAAGGTTTATAGGGGCCTATGTTGGAGAGACACAAATGCATGTTATGGATGTGAGGAAGTTGGTCACAAAAAGTTTGATTTCCCTCGTAACTGCAACAAGGGCAAGGAGGTTCGTCCACAAGGTGCAAATATTGTTCATCTAGGGAGAGGTGATTAACAAGGTGGTGCCCCAAGGTACAATTGGTTTTATGTTTTGCATGGGAGGCAAGGGGTTGATGAGGTGCCCGATGTCATCACTGGTATGTTAAAAGTCTTTGATTTTAATGTGTATGTATTGATTGATTCGGGTGCCACTCTTTCTTTTGCTACCCTTTGTTACCAAAAAGTTTCATGTTGAACCCGTATTGTTGTGTGAGTATTATAAGGTATCTACTCCTATTGGTGCATCTATTGTTGCTAGAAATGTGTATAAAAATTATTCCATTTGTATATTCCATAAGATTTTGCCTTATGATCCTGTTGAGTTGGATATGGTTGATTTTGATGTCATTCTTGGGATGGAATAGTTTTATGCATACTATGCCTCTGTTGATTGTAGAACCTATAGGGTCAAATTCCAATTCCTAAATGAACCCGTTCTTGAGTGGGAGAGTCATGATTTAGAGGTCAAGGGTAGGTTCAACTCTTGCATTGAAGCCCGTAAGTTGATCTCTAAGAGGTGTCTCTATCATCTTGTGAGGGTAAGGGATATAGATTCCAAGGTCCTTCCTATAGAGTCAGTTTTGATTGTAAATGAGTTCATTGATATCTTTCTAAATGACCTTCTCAGTGTTCCTCCCAAAAGGGAAATAGATTTTGGTATAAACCTCCTTCCTGATACTCAACCTATTTCTATTCCCCCTTACCGTATGGCCTCGGTGGAGTAAAAGGAGTTAAAGGAGAAATTAAGGGATTTGTTGGAAAAGGGTTTTATTAGGCCTAGCCAATCACCTTGGGGTGTACTAGAGTTGTTTGTGAAGTAGAAGGATGGGTCCCTTACAATATGTATTGACTATCGGCAACTCAATAGGGTCACCATAAAGAATAAGTATCCTCTTCCAAGGATTGATGATTTGTTTAACCAATTGCAAGAAGCTAGCCACTTCTCTAAGATTGATCTTCGGCACGGGTATCATCAAGTGAAGGTGAAGGAGTGTGATATTCAGAAGATGGCTTTCCGGACTAGCTATGGGCATTATGTGTTTGTTGTGATGTCTTTTGGATTGACCAATGCACTGGCCATTTTCATGGATCTTATGAATATGGTCTTTAAACCCTGCCTTGATTCATTTGTTGTGATCTTCATTGATGATATTTTGATCTATTCTCATAGTAAGGAGGAGCATGTGACTCATTTGAGGTTAGTGCTATAAAGATTGAGAGAAAAGAAGTTGTATGCCAAGTATAAAAAATGTGAATTTTGGTTAAAAAAGGTTTTCTTCCTAGGTCATGTGGTGTTGGGGGATGGTATTAAGGTGAATCCTAAAAAGATGGAAGTGATTAGAAATTGGCCTAGACCGTTGACCCCATTAGATATTAGGAGTTTCTTGGGCTTAACGGGTTACTATCGGAGGTTTGTGAATGGGTTCTCTTCTATTGCTTCTCCCATGACAAAATTGACCCAAAAGAAGGCTAAGTTTGTGTAGACCAATGAGTGTGAAAAGAGCTTCCAAACCTTGAAAGATAAGCTTGTGTCCACTTTGTATTGTCACTACCAGAAGGGCTAGAGAGGTTTGTTGTGTATTATAATGCTTCTAGAGTTGGTTTGGGTTGTGTTCTAATGCAAATGGTAAGGTCATTTATAGAGTTGGTTTGGGTTGTGTATTGATGCAAAATAGTAAGGTGATAGCCTATACTTCTATACAACTCAAATTGCATGAAAAGAATTATCCTACTTACGATCTTGAACTAGCTGCCATGGTATTTCCATAAAAGATTTGGCGACACTATTTGTATGGGGTGCATGTTGATGTGTTCACCAATCATAAGATTCTCCAATATGTCTTCACTCAAAAAGATCTCAACTTGAGACAAAGAAGGTGGTTAGTATTTCTTAAGGACTATGATATTAGTGTGCATTATCATCCCGGTAAGGTCAATGTGGTGGTCGATGCTTTGAGTAGGGTGTCTATGCTAAGCCTAGCACATCTTGATGATAGTGGCAAAGGGGTGGCTAGGGAGGTCCATCGGTTGCCTAGATTGAGAGTTAGGTTTGAAGAGGTTGATAATGGTGATGTTGTCATTTTTTATGGTTATAAATCTTCATTTGTTGAGGAGGTGAAAGCTAAGCAAGATCTTGACCGCGCTATGTTGGAATTGAAGGCATTGTTAAAAGATAGTAAGGTGGAGGTTTTCTCCCAAGAGGGAAATGGTGCCCTTAGATACCAAGGTAGGTTATGCGTGCCTTATGCTAATGACTTAAGAGAAGAGATTCTTGATGCGACTCATGGTTCTTCTTACACTATTCACCCCGGGTCTATTAAAATGTATAGAGATTTGAGGGATGTGTATTGGTGGGGAGGCATGAATAAGGACATTGCTAAATTTGTTTCCATTGTCATAGTTGCTAACAAGTCAAAGCCGAGCACCAAAGGCAAGGTGGCCTAGCCCAAGACATAGATATTCCCACTTGGAAGTGGGAGGAGCTTAACATGGATTTTGTGGTTGGGTTACCCAAGACTAGAAAGGGTTTTGATTCCATTAGGGTTATGGTTGATAGGATGACATTGAAGCCCGTAAGTT
>DF357774.1:115417-131538 GCA_000787875.1 Solanum virginianum
GTGTTTTGATTCCATTAGGGTTATGGTTGATAGGATGACGAAATCAGCTCACTTTCTACCGATTAAGATCACATATGGGGTGGAAGATTTTGCTAGGTTATGCATTCATGAGTTGGTGAGATTTCATGGGGTTCCCTTATCTATGATATTGGATTGTGGTGCTCAATTTACTTCACATTTTTGGAGGTTCTTACAAAGGGGTCTTGGTACAAGAGTTAAACTTAGTACGGCCTTTCATCCTCAAAATGGATGGCCAAGCCAAAAGAACTATCCAAACAATTGAGGATATGCTTAGGGCTTGTGTATTGGAGCTCAAGGGTAGTTAGGATGATCATCTTCCATTGATTGAGTTTGCCTATAACAATAGCTATCATTCTAGCATCGGTATGGCCGCATTTGAGGCTCTCTATGGTAGATGTTTAGATCACTGGTTGGGTGGTTTGAGGTTGGAGAGGTGACTTTGTTGGGACTAGATCTGGTTATGGAGGATCCTGAGAAGGTTAGGATGATTAGAGAAAGGTTACAAACAGCCCAAAGTCGCCAAAAGTCCTATGTCGATGTGAGGAGAAGGGATCTTAAATTAAAAGTTGGTGATTAGGTCTATTTGAAGGTTTCACCAATGAAGACTGTGGTTTGCTTTGGCAAGAAGGGTAAGTTAAGTACTAGATATGTGGGTCCTTATAGGGTGATGATGAGGATTGGTAAGGTGGCTTATTAGTTAGAGTTGCCTAGTGAAATAAATTTGGTTCATCCGTTGTTTCATGTGTCTATGTTGAGTCATAGTCTGATCTATGACTCGTATTGCCTTCTCATAGACTTCATCATTATCATCTGGCCTTTCTCAGGAAATTTTCACAAAACCCTTATATATGACTCGTGGAGTGATCTACAACTTATCACGGGACTCATTTAGCTACTTAATTCTTTGATTCATCACTAGAAATCCTTACAAAAACCTACTCTATGACTCATAGATGGCTTTACGACTCGTGGAGGGTCTCGTAAGCCTTCAAAAACCAAAAAATCTGTAATTTTCTCCAAAAGTTATGCCAACCTACTTTCCAACAAAAAAAAGCTAAAAATATCGCATGGAGAACATGCAAAATCCTAAGATTTAGGGAATCATGGGAAACACAATACCCTATTTTCTCTCCATATTGATTAAATTCTTGTGTTTGTTAGGATAACTTTTCTACTTGTTATTTCAAACTCCCCCCCACTTCATGGAGATAAGTTGGTTAATAACTCAAATTACATCATTGAATTCTTTGAAGTCTACAGTATTTCCTTTGGTTCGACCCTAACCTTGGTTAGGTTCTATTTCTTGATGATGACCACTTTATCTTCAAAATAAAGTTCTAGCTTTGGCGACATCAATGATCTATGAGCAACAACTTGAGGAAGATAAGAAGAGGGATGGAGAGGAGAACATGAGTGTGAAGTAAAATTAGCAAGGCACGAGCCTAGCCAGCATATGCAGAGTAAGGGGGACAAGTCCTATTTTTAGAAGAGGTCTTCGAGTTATGCAAGTGCACTAGCTCCTAGTAATAGGTATGATTCAAAGTCTTAATATCATCAAAATTCCAAAGCTAAGAGTTCTTAGTCCCAAGTTAGTGTGACCCATTGTAAGTATGACAAGCTCCACTTGGGTGAGTGTCGTTACGTACAAATGTTTGGTATACTGGTCACTTTCAGAATAGTGCCCTATGAAAAGGTAGGGTGATGGAGGTAGCAAGGCTTAGTTTTCTTTGCAGCACCACCAGCCAGAGATAATCAAAGAGGTGCTATTATGGGTACATGGGTATAAACAACTTGTATGGCATGGCCAATCGCCAGGACTCGAAGAGTTCTCTAGATGTTATGATAGGTATACTTCGAATCTTTTCCCATAATGTATATGCCTTGCTTGACCTAGGTGCCACTTTCTCATTTGTAACATAATTTGTGGCTAGTAAGTTTGAGATCCTTCCCAAATGTCTTCTTAAGCCCTTTAGTGTTTCTACCCCTATTGGTGATTCTATTAAAGCTGAAAGGGTATATAGAGAATGTACGATATCAACCTATCATAAAGATACTTTGAAAGACTTATTTGAGTTAGAGATGATTGACTTTGATGTGATTATTGGCGTGGATTGGCTTCACGGCTGTTATGCCTCTATTAACTATAAAACTCAAATAGTCAAATTCTAGTTTCTGAATGAGCCTGTTATAGAGTGGAAAGGTAGTTCTGCAATACATATGGATAAGTTTATTTCCTACCTTAGGGCTAGATAGATAATCTTTAAAGGATGTATTTATCACCTTGTGCAACTTAAAGCTGATGATGTAGAGTCTCCAACCTTTGAGACAGTTTCAATTATTAATAAGTTCCTTGAGGTCTTCCCTGATAAATTGCTTGGAGTTTCTCTTGATAGGGAGATTGATTTTAGGATAGATGTCCTACCTGATTCATAATATATCTCTATTACGCCATATAGAATGGCTCCCACTGAGTTGAAAGAACTAAATGAGTAGTTGAAAGATATCTTGAATAAGAGATTTATTAGGTTGAGCGTCTCTCCATGGGTGCTTCTGTCTTATTCGTGTAAAAGAAAGATAGTTCCCTCAGAATGTAAGTAGATTATCACCAATAAAATAAGGTGACTGTTAAGCACAATTATTCTCTTACAAAGGTAGATGACTTGTTTGATCAACTTTATGGTGCTACTATTTTCTCCAAGATAAATCTCAGATTAGGCCATCACCAGTTGAAAGTGAGAGAATGTGACATCCCAAAGATGGCTTTCTGAACCTAATGTGGTCACTTTGAGCTTGTAGTAATATCCTTTAGATTGACCAATGCTTCTGGTGCTTTCATGGACTTGATGAACAGAATATTCAGAAAATACCTTAACATGTTCATGATTGTATTTATTGATAACATATTGATGTACTCTAGAGATGAAGGAGAGCACGTCGATCACCTTAGAATTGTTCTTTAGACTCTCAAAGATAGACAATAATATGCTAAATTTTCAAAATATAAGTTTTCACTAAAATTTATATCATTTTTAGGCCTATGTTATCTCGTGTGATGGTATTTGAGTGGATATCCATAAGATTGAGGCAGTTAAGAATTAACCTAAACCCACCTCTCCAACTGATATAAGAAGTTTTCTAGGTTTCACTGGCAACTACCACAGATTTATTGAGGGATTTTCTTCTGTATGCTCACCATTGACTAAGCTAACTTAGAAGAAAGCTAAGTTTTAATGGTCCGACAAGTATGAGAAAAGTTTTCAGAAGTTGAAAACTAGATTGACGGCTGCATCAGTGTTGACTCTACTTGAGAGGACTAATGATTTTGTGATCTACTGTGATGCTTCTAAAGTGGGATTACAATGTGTTCTGACATAAAGAGGTAAGGTCATTGCTTATGCTTCTAGAAAACATAAGAATAATGAGAGGAACTTCCCAACTCATGACGTGGAATTGGTTGTTATGGCATTTGCACTCAAGCTTTGGTGCCACTACTTATATAGTGTGCATGTCGATGCATTCACAGACCATAAAAGTCTACAATATCTCTTTATCAAAACGAGTTTAACTTGAGGCAAAGAAGATGACTTGAGTTGCTCAAGGGCTACAACATGAGCATCATCTACCACTCAAGTAATTCTAATATAGTTGCTAATACTCTTAGCAGATTGTCTACGGGGAGCACTGCTCATGTAGAAGGAAAAAAAAGAGTTAGCTAAAGAGATGCACAGACTAGTGCGATTAGGAGTTCAACTACATGAATTTAGTAAAGCTAGAATACTTGTGTGTAATGGGTCTGCATCATATTTTATAGTAAAGGTAAATGAAAAGCAAGATCAAGATCCCATCTTACTCCAATTGAAGGAAGATATATATAGGTAGATACTGATGGCTTTTGTCAAAAGGGGAGATAGGGTATTGAGATACCAAAGTAGATTATGTGTTTCAGATGTTAATGGTGTTCAAGAGAGGATCATGGTAGAAGCCCATAACTATAGATATTCTATGTATCCAGAGTCTACCAAAATATACAACAACTTGATAGAGGTTTATTAGTGAAGTGGGATGAAGAGAGACATTGCAGACTTTGTTTTAAGTGCCCAAACTACCAACAAGTAAAAGTTGAGCACCAAAGTCCTGGTTGAGTAGCCCAGAATTTTGAAATTCCAGAATAGAAGTGGGAGATTATCAATAAGGATTTCATCACAAGCTTACCAAGGTCCCGTAAATAGTACAATTTGATCAGGATAATTGTTGATAGGATGACTAAATCATCCCACTTCTTGGCAATAAAGACTACTAATACAGTAGACTATATTCAATTGTATATCTTAGAGATTGTTACATTGCATAGAGTTTCATTGCCCATCATATCAGATAGAGGAGTTTAATTCATGGCTTAACTCCAGAAATCTTTTAAACAAGACCTAGGTTCAAAAGTGAACTTTACCACTACTTTTCACCCTCAAACGTATGACTAGGCAGAGCGTACAATACATACTATGGAAGACATACCGAGAGCATATGTCATCGACTTCAAAGGCAAATGGGATAATTATTTACCCTTTGTTGAGTTTGCCTACAACAATATCTTATATTCAAGCATCCAAATGGCTTTTTATGAGGCCCTCTATGGGAGGAGATGTAGATCACTGATTGGATAGTTCGAGGTAGGTAGAGTAGGGTTGATTGGGCAAGACTTGGTACACCAAGCTATGGAGAAGGTAAAGATAATCTAAGAGAGATTGAGAATGGCACAGAGTCATAAGAAGTCCTACCTGATGGAAGGAGAAGGAACCTAGAGTTTGAAATGAATGATTGGGTATACTTGAAAGTGTCACCCATGAAGGGTGTAATGAGATTTGGGAAGAAGGGAAGATTGAGCCCTTGATACATTTGTCCTTACCAAATTATGGGGAGAGTGGGAAATATAGCTTATGAGTTGGAGCTTCCACAAGAACTTGTGGTTATCCATCCAATCATTCACATTAATGTGCTCAAGAAGTGTTTGGGAGATCTGTCCTTGGTTATACCTATTGAAAACATTGGAGTGAAGGATAGTTTGAGTTATGAAGAGATTCGAGTCCAAATTCTTAATCATCAAGGTTGCAAGTTGAGAACTAAAGAGGTTGTGTTTGTAAAAGTGTTATGGCAAAGCCAATCTATTGAAAAGGCCACATAGGAATCTGGAAAGGATATGAAGGCTAGATATCCTTACCTATTCATGCCTCCTATGATAAAACTGATGGTAATAAGTCATTCCTATTCTCTTAGTTACTCCTCCATTTATGAGTTGAGTTCTTATCTCTGAGTTGATACTCCTTTTAGTCTGTGACTATTTTTTTGTATTCATGCCTAATGACGATGTTGGAGATGATTTTCTGATTTTGAATCTTCAGTTGAAGTTTATTTTTGAGTATGAGTATTCGAATATTTGAGTTCTTAATGGTATTTATGCTTGATAGGTCTCCTAGTTACTCATCATTCGAGGACGAATGATCCCAAGGGGGAGATATTGTAACACCCTAAGTTGTTTTTTTAGCTAAGATTGAGCCAACTGTTATATGCACATAAGGTTATATCAAATGATTGAGACATCTGCTAACTTATAATATATATATATATATATATATATATATATATATATATATATATATATATATATGTATGTATGTATTAGATGTGGTCTAAGGTCATAAAGGATCATTTATATCAAGTCAAGTCTAAGGCGATCCTATTGACTAAGTTTTTGTACGAGTTCATAGAAGGGTCAATTTTAAATGACTATATATCTTAAAATATAAAGATTTAGGTGACCACAAACTATCGAATTAAAGGTCTTTGAATTCTCTTTCTAAATCCACTAAGATTGTATCATTTGGAAGTTGGAGTAAAAAGTAATGATTATTTTGGTAAAGAGTGTCAGAGTAGAATTTTCTGGGTCACCATCTGCAAACCCTTAATTATGAGTCATATATGGGATGCCAACCCATAAACTTGGCTTTATAAAAAGCTTCTCTGAATCAGTTTTTGAGTCTCAAACTTTACATACCTAATTACGAGTCATAGTTTGGGCTTGTAGAATGGATTCTAGGATCCTGAAATCCACTCAATTTCTTACGAATGGATTTCTACGGTCCATAGAAGCTTCTACGGACCGTAGATTGACCCATAGATGACCTAAGTAGCATCTTAAAAAGGGTTATTTTGGTCTTTTTCCACCTTTTCAAATCCCAAACTTGACAATTTTACACCTAATTAAGTCCTAAACATCATTATTCAATCTATTTACACTAAAACACATTCTCCGACATAGAGCAAGGTTTCAAGTGAACAAAAAGTTGGGGTTTCAAAAGAATCTAGTGAGTTCTTCCAAGCTATTCTAGAATCCAAATCATCCAGGTATGTAAGGCTAACTAAAACATGGATTACATACTTCCATGTGCCCAATAGACATGATTTATCAAATCATGAATGATTTGAGTATTCCACGAGTGTTTTCTTGAGATATTTTCTTAAATTCTAGAATATTTTTACATAACCTTGTATGAATGATAGTTTTTATGAATCAAACACTTGTAGTAGATGATTATATTTTTTACATGAACCTTGGGCTGAATTCTTACATTTATTAGATACTACACTAGAATGCATGGGAAACTTATTTCGAGAAGTGTTAGATGGAGAAGGTCCTAAAAATCAGTCATTATTAACTATGAGAGGTCCTGAAGCATATAACTTCCTTGTACTAGTCGCACTTGAAGAGTCTGATGATGAGAGATTTAGAAACCAAGCTAAAATCACGGTCAAGGTCTAGCTTGATAAATCGGATTCAAATATTGATGATAAGGATAGCAATCTAGCACCTATTGTTTGAACAAATCCATACAATGGAGAAAACAATCAGGAAGAGGCCAAGGTAAGTTTTGAACATGTCAAGAAGAATATACACAGCTACTCTAAGAAAAAGGTTGAGTCATTGTCATAAGTTCAAATCGATGTATACTTATCTATCAGTAAAACTAAAGAAAATCTTTTGGAGGAGTATGCACTATTAAGAACTGAAAATGTGAGTCTTGAAACTGTCAACATCAAACTTCAAAAGGAGATAGATAATCTAAATTCTTCCATGAAAGAAAAAAAATATCAAGAATCATGTTCAGATGGCTATAGAGGAAAGGCAAAAAATCAAGGGGAGAGTTGGTGAGTCTGACTGAGAGAAATGAAGCTCTTCTTAAGGAGCTAAGATAGAGTAAGGCTAAATTAGAGCACATAATAAAGTGGACTAGGTCCTCCTCTCTACTCGATGATATGTAGCTAGGTCAATCAACCACTAAGTATGGGATAGGATTCAAAATAAGTGAACCTAAAAGGATCAAAAACAACTCAGCAACCCTATGTACTGTATGTGGTAAGTCAGGTCATGTGAAAGATGATTGCAATAAGAATACTGAACCAATTAAAAATAATCTAGCTTATCTAAAAAATGACTATGGGAGGAAAATTAAAAAAATTGGTTTATCCAAAAGGTACGTACCTGGATGGGCCATGAAAGATTTAATCACCCCTTCTATAATAAAAAAGAACCCAAGTGGATCTCGATACCCTAAACTAACCCTTGCTACTACATGTCAAAACTAGTAGGAGGACAGCTAAAGTAGTGGTATCTAGATAGTGCATGCTCCAGACATATTATAAGAGATAAGCATAACTTTCTTCTACTAAATGACTTCCAAGGAGGCAATGTTGACTTTGGAAATGGAAAGCAAGGAGAGATTAAGGGAATTACAAGAGTTGGGATTTCACAGTCTCAATACATTGATAATGTGTATTATGTTGAGGGACTCAAGAACAATCTACTGAGTATCTTTCATAGATATAACAAAGGAAATTATGTGTTGTTTACAACTTCTTAATAAAATATGAACTCAGCCTTGAAGAAATTGGTTCTAAGGGGGGAAGAGACATAAGAATATGTAAGATGTTGACATTAGGGGACTTGAAAATCCCATGTTAAAGTGTCTCAATTCTATAGATGATGACTTAGTCTTATGGTGTAAGAGGTTGGGGCATGCAAGCTTCTCAACAATCAATAAGCTAATATCAAAGAAGGTGGTCATTGGACTACCAAATGGTAAGGTCGGCGAGGATCATGTTTTTGGCGTATATACACTAGGGAAGCATGTCAAAATAAGTTTCCAACCTATTGGAATAGTAAGTACTCACAAACCTCTAGACTAATTCACTTAGATCTCTATGGACCAATGTGTATACAGAGTTGAGGAGGCAACGGGTATGTCTTTGTTATTGTTGATGATTTTCGTAGATTTACCTGGACATTTTTCCTGAAGACTAAGGAAGAAACCTTTTATGTGTTCACAATATATGCAAAAATGGTGCAAAAGAAGTTGAAGCGTAAGTTAATGAGCCTAAGATTTGATCACGGTACAAAATTTGAAAATTCAAAATTCTTAAAGTTTTATATAGAAAATAGTGTGGTTCACAACTTCTTTTCTCCCAGAATACCACAGCGAAATGGCCTGGTTGAACAGAAGAATAGAACACTGAAAGACATAACAAGAACTATGCTAATTATTAGTAGTCTCCCACATAGCTATTGGGCAGAGGTTGTAAACACTGCTTGCTATCTGATAAATAGATGCATGATTCAACTAGTCCTAAATAAAACACCCTATGAGTTACTCAAAGGCAGAAAACCCAACCTAGCATATCTCAGAGCCTTTGGGTGTGTGTGCTATGTGAACAATAATGGCAAAGATGCTCTAGAAAAGTTTGATGCTAAAAGTAATGAGGAAATTTTTCAGGTTACTCCTCTCAGAGCAAGGCTTATAAAGTATTCAATAAAAGAACCAAATATGTTGAAGAAAGTAAGCATGTTATATTTGATTAAGATAATTCAATGGCTGAGAAGGTTTTGCAAGAAAAGGTGTAGAAACTTAGACAGATGAATCACAATAGAGCAATGGACAATGATGATGGTGATGGGCACAATACTGGTTCACCTTCCCAATAGGTGCCCAACCAAACTCACACTCCAAGTAGAAAAGAGCCTCGAAATGCTAGAGAGCCAATAAGGAAAATCAGACCTAGTGAAGTTGGACCCTCAATGCAACCTCATACCAATATTATGAGAGATAATTAAGGACATAAGTGGAAACATAAGAGCTCCCATTCACTATAAAATTTGCTGACTCCATTGGATTCCAAAGTAGCCACTAGATCTATCCTCTGGAATATGTGTGCCTTCTTTTAATATCTATCTCAGACTGAGCGTAAAAATGTCAAAGAGGCCCTAAAGGATGGTGAATAGATAGCTAAAATATAGGAGGAGATCATTCAATTTGAACGTAGAAAACACCTGGTTCGCTCTCCTAAACACTGTACCATCATAGGCGCTAAGTAGGTATTCAAAAATAAGTTAGATGAACAAAGTGGTGTAAACATAAACAAACAAAAACTAGTAGTTTAGGGCTACAATCAAGAAAGAGGAATTGGCTATGACAAAATCTTTGCTCCAGTGGCAAGGATAGAAGCCATAAGAATGTTGACTGTGTTTGCTGCTCATATGGAATTCAAATTGTACTAGATGGATATGAAGAGTACCTTTCTAAATGGATGATTTCAAGAAGAAGTGTATATAAAGCAGCCCCATGGATTTAAAGATCATAAGAATCCAGATTTTGTGTACAAACTAGACAAAGGGTTGTATAGGTTGAAGCAAGCGCCCAGAGTGTAGTATGATTGATTATCCAACTTTTTATTAAGTCATGGGTATGTCAGAGGAAAGTTTGATAATACATTATTTCTCATAAAAAAGAGATAGCACGTGCTCATTATTCTGGTATATGTTGATAACATTATCTTTGGGGGAACTTATGAGAAACTAGAAGTTGAGTTTGCTACATTAATGGGTAGTGAGTTTGAAATGAGTATGATAGGTGAGCTGAACCTTTTCCTAGGGCTTCAATTAAATCAGACTCCTAAGGGAATGCCCATCCATCAACAAAAGTACATCAAAAGTTTCTCACCAAGTTCAATATGCGGGATGTTAATGTCAATGTTACTCTCATGGCAACAACTACCAATCTGAGCACAGATGAAGTGGGAACAAGTGTAGATGAGACCAAGTACAGAGGGATGATTTGGTCACTTTTATATCTCATAGCTAGCTGGCCTGACATAGTGCTCAGTGTGGGAATTTGTGTGCATTTCCAATCAAAGGCAAAAGAGTCTATTTATATCTCACAGCTAGCTGGCCTGACATAGTGTTCAGTATGGGAATTTGTGTGCATTTCCAATCAAAACCAAAAGAGTCTCATATGAAGGCAATAAAATAGGCTCTGAGATATCTCAAATGCATAATGAACTTGGTTCTGACTTCAGTTGAACTGGTGGGCTTCATAGACGTTGACTATGTTGGGTATCTAGTTGATCAAAAAAGTACTTTACGGATGGATTAGTTCTTAGGTCCTTGTCTCATCACATAGTCTACTAAAAACCAAACCTCAATGGCTCTATCCACTATGAAAGCCAAGTATGTTGCAGCAACCTCTTATTGTGCTCAACTTACATGGATTAAGTAATAACTTTAGGACTTTATGTAAGGGTTGAATGATTACTAATAATGTGTGATAACACTAATGCTATAAACATGGCCAACAAACCAGTGCATTATAAGTGAATTAAGCACATTGACCTACGTCATCGCTTCTTGTGAGATAATGTTTAAATAAGACATATTGTTATGAATTTCTGGAAGACTAATGATCAAGTAGCTGACATACTCACTAAGGAATTAGGATGAGAACACTTTGAGAACTATTGCCTTCATCTTGGGCTGATAAAGGACTCATGATTCATACATTTCCCTTCACTACTTCATTTAAATTAATGTTTTGTACAGCATGAGTAGACTTTTATCTTTGACTACAAGATCATGTGCAAACTATCTTGGATGGAATCACTCACAAGGAATTAATGATATTACCTTTAATTTTCATTGTCATGGCATTGCAAAGGCAGTTGTTATAAATCAGTCATGACTAGGTGTGGCTATGATGCCTATACCATCATAGGCGCCAAGTAGGTATTCAAAAATAAGTTGGATGAACAAAGTAGTGTAAACATAAACAAACAAAAACTAGTAGTTTAGGGCTACAATCAAGAAAGAGGAATTGGCTATGACAAAATCTTTGCTCCAGTGGCAAGGATAGAAGCCATAAGAATGTTGATTGTGTTTGTTGCTCATATAGAATTCAAACTGTACTAGATGGATATGAAAAGTACCTTTCTAAATGGATGCTTTCAAGAAGAAGTGTATATAAAGCAGCTCCATGGATTTAAAGATCATAAGAATCAAGATTTTATGTACAAACTAGACAAAGTGTTGTATAGTATGATTGATTATCCAGCTTTTTATTAAGTCATGGGTATGTCAGAGGAAAGCTTGACAATACATTATTTCTCATGAAAAAGAGATAGCACGTGCTCATTATTCTGGTATATGTTGATAACATTATCTTTGGGGGAACTTATGAGAAACTAGGATTTGAGTTTGCTACATTAATGGGTAGTGAGTTTGAAAAGAGTATGATAAGAGAGTTGAACCTTTTCCTAGAGCTTCAATTAAATCAGACTCCTAAAGGAATGCCTATCCATCAACAAAAGTACATCAAAAAGTTTCTCCCCAAGTTTAACATGGAGGATGTTAATGTCAATGTTACTCTCATGGCAACAACTACCAATCTGAGCACAGATGAAGTGGGAACAAGTGTAGATGAGACCAAGTACAGAGGGATGATTTGGTCACTTTTATATCTCATAGCTAGCTGGCCTGACATAGTGCTCAGTGTGGGAATTTGTGTGCATTTCCAATCAAAGGCAAAAGAGTCTCATATGAAGGCAATAAAATAGGCTCTGAGATATCTCAAAGGCATAATGAACTTGGTTCTGACTTCAGTTGAACTGGTGGGCTTCATAGACATTGACTATGTTGGGTATCTAGTTGATCAAAAAAGTACTTTAGGGATGGATCAGTTCTTAGGTCTTTGTCTCATCTCATAGTCTACTAAAAACCAAACCTCAATGGCTCTATCAACTACGAAAGCCAAGTATGTTGCAGCAAGCTCTTATTGTGCTCAACTTATATGGATTAAGTAATAACTTTAGGACTTTGGTATAAGGGTTGAATGATTACTATATTATGTGTGATAACACTAATACTGTAAACATGGCCAACAACCCGGTGCATTATAAGCGAATCAAGTACATTGACCTACGTCATCGCTTCTTGTGAGATAATGTTTAAATAAGACATATTGTTATGACTTTTGGAAGACTAATGATCAAGTAGCTAAATACTCACTAAGGAATTGGGATGAGCACACTTTGAGAACTATTGCCTTCATCTTGGGCTGACAAAGGGGTCATGATTCATACATTTCCCTTCACTACTTCATTTAAATTAAAGTTTTGTACAGCATGAGTTGACTTTTATCTTTGACTACAAGATCATGTGCAAACTATCTTGGATGGAATCACTCATAAGGAATTAATGATATTACCTTTAATTTCCATTGTCATGGCAATACAAAGGCAGTTATTATAAATCAGTCATGACCAGGTATGCCTATACCCTTCTATGTCCAATCCTTTTTAATGTGTTCATGAGGAATGCATAACTTGCACTCATTTCTCACTCTTTTCTTATGATTTTGTGTTGTTAATCCTACAACTTGAGGCTAATTATTCTTTGAGTAGTGTATGTTCTAGGTACTTATGGTTTGGATTTGGCTGAACTAAGGAGAATTGAAGATTAGAGCTGAATTGAAGCTCGAATGAGCTAAAATGCACAAAATGGTATCTGGCAGCAGATACACTCTACGAACGCGACTTTTAGGCCCATGAACATAGAGTTGTAACATGCAGAGAGGCGCATATATGCTAGTCCCAGGCACGAAGGTGGAGCTTCAGGAGACACAACTTCTGTGATCATGGAATACTGAGCACAAATGAGGAGTTTAAGGAGACACAACCTCCGTGACCGCAGAATACTAAGTATTATTGTGAAATGTCTCAGTGATCGGCGTCGAGAAAGTGTTGGAAATTCACCTATTTCAGTCCCATAATCACAATATAGACGCACTCCTAACCCTCATTCTACATACAACTAATACAGCAATTAATCAAAACAAAGAGAACACACCTTAGTGTATATTTAGTTTAGGGTGAGATTTAGAGCAAGTTTCTTACAAATTCTTGAGTGGATCGAAGAGTGTGGGCTTCATTTGTAATATCTTTCACTCATTCTTTCTTTCCTTGTATGTAAATGCTAAATTTTTAGATTTAATTGAAGCTAGATTATTGATTTATATATAGGTCTTGATTATTACTCTTGCTTTCATGCTTAGTTGATGATTTACTTGCAAAATCAAGAGGATTTCTCCCAAATTGATTTAATTGCTTGAATTTATTTATGGGTTCTTGCATATCTTCTTATTTAACTTAGATTTAAGATAGGTCCTAATTCTAGATTGATCCTTCAATTATTGCTCTAGCGGGTGCAGCTGAGGGGCAAGATTTTGCATGACAGTCATGGGCTCAAAAGGGACTTACTAACTAAGGTCTTGGGTGTTTTACTTCTTGGTGTTAAAGCCAGGCATGTCTTTGAGCATCCAGCAGGAGATGCCATAGTTAGCTCTTGCGATACATCATTCCCTTAGTCAGGGAGATTACAAGCAACCTAGCCTACCCATAGGGTCAATTTGATACTAAGTGTGATGGATCGATTGAGTTTTGTTTGATTCCCATATTTCATATCCTTGCTCCCTTTCTTGATCAAGCGTTTCCCATTTATTTGTAGGAGTAGTTGTTAGTTTAGTTCCCTTACCCCCCAATTTAGTTAGAACCTTTGCTTGGTATTCACCTGTTGAGTCAAAATCTAGTATCAATAGGTCCTTGATCCGCTCAATCGCCGACACAATGTTCCTTGTGAAATTCAACCCCGACCTCTAAATGGGCATATGTTGATAATGATTTTCCCTTCTACCTTTGAGTAGTTGGGTTGAGCAACATCAGTTCACATGCTACTGAGATAACTGTATGGTCACCATCAAGAGAACCTGGTGCTTCTTCATGTACCCATGTTATAGTTCTAGTCAAATTTTTGCAGGAAGCTCACTGACTCGAACACTGAACATACCTCTTGGGATTTCAACCTCCAGTTCAATGTGTCAGTTGTCATCAAGCACGTTCTTTCAATCATTTGTCCTCCATCATTCACAACTGCCACTTCATCTCCCAATCGTTACCATTTAAAACAAACCCCCTCCTTTGTTCACACCAAACCTCACTCATTATTTTTGTTACCTGTCTAAACCCCTACATTATGTCTGAAAGAATGGTATGCCTACTAGCCTACTTTGAATTTATTATTAGCTTTGATGTGACTACACCTCACTTCCCCGTGCATCGACTCAGGGGGAACAACCCTCTTCCCCATCTTCTAACTATTACCAGTCCCTTCCATCCTCGCCAGTTTCCCAAACACCTTCGCCACCTATCCTCCAATTATTGACAATCCCCTCCTCCTGTAGTCTTACAGACCCAACCTATATTTTCTCCATTGCCTTCCCCTAACTTGCCACTCTCACTACCACACTCTCCGATTAGATGTCTAAATCTTACTAAAGTGTGATGCCATTGCTTTTCCTATGTCATCATCTGATCGACGAACCCACACCACCATCTTCCTACAAAACCCACCCTTATCTCCGCCAAACCCACTAAACCCTTCCGCCTCCACGTACTACAACTCCCTCTCTGATATGCTCGTTTTGTACTTATTTTGGGGACTCATATTTAAAGCATTTCTATTTAAAAAAATTAAATAATTCAAGGCATATTAATTCTTTTATTCAAAAATATTTTCAAAATCATGTGAATTGTATAAAGAAGGTCTGGTCAAGGTATAATATAGGAATTAATGCAAAACAAAGTCAAAATAAAGCAAAAAGGAGTACCGGTAAAACATTTCACGAAGATCGAATAAAAATTAGAAGCTGATGAAGAACGAAATTGATCAAAATGGAGAAAATCATCAAAAAGTAAAAAAGCAAATTCTCAAAAGGCGAAAATATCTATAAAGGCGAAAAAGTTGCTGAAGGACGACCGTCCTTCGTGCCTATATATAGGCAATTCGAACTCATTTCTCCCACATCAAAAATTTACTCTTACTCTTGTCATTTTCTTCCCTTTAAAATCTTCTAGCTAATATATATTAAAGGAAGTTTATAAAAGTTGATTATGTAGGCCGTTTGTGTTCACACAGTGTAATATTCTACTTATTATGTAAGTTTTCGTGATTAATTTTATCTTGTAATAAAAATTATCATGTCTAAATATTATTTCTTCCTATGTTGTAGTATGTTTATTATCATGTTTACTTAATTACCTTATGATTATGAATTGAAGTAGGGAATTAGATATGTAGGATAATATTATTATTCCAGTATATTTAATTACTTGTTATACTAGTTGTTTTCAATTGTAGAATAAGCAAATTAATATATTTGGCCGATTTGTTAATTAATTATTGGAAACTATATTTTATATTTAATGATATAAATAATAGCATTAGCCGAGCACATTGAAACACAATATTAAACCTAGGGATAGGATTAATCTAGTTAATCAATCTTGGCCGGATGATTACTAGTTTTTAAAATAAGTTAATTAAATAGACTGGATAGTAAGATTAGTTTGAAATTATCTATGACCCCAATTCAATTCATAATCTTTATTTAGATAATTGTCTTAATATTTATTCAACATATTCAATACATATTCAAATTTAGGGGACTTCCGATACCAATTAGTAAACTTTGCCTAGCTACTTTTAATAAAATATTTATTTTGAGTCAATCCTCAAGAATATGACATAGGAATAAACCGACTTCTCACGAAAAAGGTTGACTACCACTAAATTGCTTCATCAATTAGCGCTGTTGCTGGGGATGAACGTAGAAAAATTCTATTAAAATTTTTAGTTAGCCTAGAAGAAAATTGGTTAGATCGATTTCCTA
>DF357774.1:131617-142930 GCA_000787875.1 Solanum virginianum
GATTTCCTAGCATTTATTATTTTGTGTTAATTCTTTTTGTAATTACTACATGCTTACTTACTCTAAAAGTGTGAGTAACCCTTCTCAGAAATCCAGAAATTTTGAGAATCCCTTATATTTTGAAGATCGGTTAGATCAAAATAGTCTGAAAAATTCACTTGAGGGTTCTGAGTTAGGAGAAGAAGAAATAGAACTACAGGATTTTGAGAAAGAAGAAGACCCAGAACAACCAATGGCTGAGTTAAACAATAGGTAGCGTAGGATGGTACTTCAAGCTATGAGCACAGCATTAAAGATCTTATACGACTCCCCAATATTGATGCTAATACGTTCAAAATCAAACCTGTCATGATTCAAATGGTCTCGAACAATCAATTTGGCGGGCAGAAAAATGAAGTCGCTTGGGCTCATATGCTTTGGTTTTCACGAACCTGTCAAACATTTAGGGCAAATGGAGTCTCTCCAGACCATATTAAGTAATCACTGTTTCCTTTTCACTATGTGATAAGGCAACACGATGGTTTAATATATTCCCGTATGGGCATTGTACTACTTAGGATGATCTTCATCAAGCCTTTATACATGAATATTCACCTTCTGCCATCGCCAAGACCAATAATTCAATCCAAATTTTTGGACAAGTTTCGTCGGAATCTTTATTGGAGAAATGTATGATATCTATATTTGAGAAATTTATTAGAGATTTCATGGAGGTTTTTAAGGATGACTTTTCTATTTAAAGAGAGTCATATGAAGAATGTCTCAACAATTTGGGAAAAGTGTTAGAACGGTGCGAGAAGACTTGCCTGGCGTTAAGCTGCAAAAAATGTCACTTTTTTGTTAAATAGGGAATTGTGTTAGGGCATAAAGTTTCAAAAAAAGGTGTCAAAGTGGATAAACCTAAGATTGAGGCAATTGAGAGATTACCCCCAGCAACTTCTTTAAAACCATTCGATACTTCCTAGGCCACGCTAGTTTTTGCTGGAGGTTTATAAGAGATTTCTTAAAAATTGCTAAGCCTTTAACATGTCTCTTGGAAAAGGGGACAAAATTCAACTTTGACAAAGAATGCTTGGAAGCTTTCAACACTTTGAAGGAGAAGTTGATTACTGTACTGGTTCTGGTGGCTCCTGATTGGTCTAAACCTTTTTGAAATCATGTGTAGTTCTAGTGATTTAGTAGTGGGGGCAATATTGGGAAAAAAGAAGAAAATGTTTTCACCCAATCTACTATGCTAGTAAAACATCATCAGGACCACAATTGAACTATACAACCATAGAGAAGGAATTTCTAGCAATTGTTTATGACCTAGAAAAATTTAGGCTTTATATCATTTTGTCAAAAGTAATTGTCTACACCGACCATTCGGCATTAAGATATTTACATCAACAAAATGATGCAAAGCCTAGATTATAATACTGGGTTTTACTTTTGGAAGAATTTAAAATTCAGATAAGTGATCAGAGAGGGGCAGCCAACCAAGTAGTTGACCACTTCTCTCGATTGGAACTGGAGGTGGCTGAATAATTTGGGAAATGCAAGGTAGACAAAGAATTCCCTTTTGAGAAAGTTTTACAGGTTCAAGAGAAGATAACTTGGTATGCTGATATCGCCAACTTTTTTGCTGGCATTATCGAGCCTACAATGTTGTCTTCCCATCTCAGAAAGAAACTAAAAAGGGAAGTTGTTCATTATTTTTGGGAGGACAAATACTTGATCCATATTTGTGCAGATCAAGTGGTTAGAAGATGTGTTGATGATGAGGAAGGTGGAAAATCCTAGAGCACTTTCATGCTAGGCCAGTTGGAGGTCATCTTTCAGGAAGCAGGACTGCTAAAAAGGTGTTGGACTATGGATTCTATTAGCCGACCATTTTTTGAGACGCCCACATATTTGTGTCCAAATGTGTGATATACCAATAAACGAGGAACATTACCAAACATGATGAAATTTCGGCTGCATTATATATTTCCTTGCGAAGTATTAGATGTCTAGGGAATTGACTTCATAGGTCCTTTTCCTAATTCACATGGTAATAAGTACATTTTGGTGGCGATTGACTATGTCTCGAAATAGGTCAAAGCACAAGTATGTCCAAGAAATGATTGCCGCACCAAGAAGTTATTTTCAAGGTTTGGAGTACCTTGAGTGCTCATAAGTGATCAGGGGACACATTTTTGAAATGCCCATTGACTAGAACTCTAGAGAGATATGGCATCCAACACAAGGGGGTGTTGCTTACCACCTCCAAACACAAGGCCAAGTGGAAAATGCGAACAAAGATATTAAGGGAATTCTAGAGAATACAGTTACTAAAATATGGAAAGATTGGAGTTTGAAGCTAGATGATGCATTATGGACCTTCCACAGAGAATACAAAACCCCAATAGGAACTACTCCTTTCCATTTCATTTATGAGAAGTTGTGTCATTTACCTGTTGAGATTGAACATAAGGCATTATAGGTATTGCAAAAGGTATGCCTAAATTTGGAAAATATTGGAAAGGAGAGATTCTATCAACTCAACGAGTTGAATGAATGGAGGATGTCAGCCTTTCATAATAATCACCTATACAAGGAATTTATGAAAATATATCATGAAGCATATATCAAGAAATCTAAGGAGTTCAAAAAGGGAGATCGAGTGCTCTTATATAATTCCCAGTTGAAATTATTTCCCCAAAAACTGAAAACAAGATGGTCTAGTCTATTTTAGGTGGTAAAAATTTATCCATTTGGGACCGTTGAACTCTAAGGAAAAGGTAAGAATTTTAAGGTTGACAGTCATAGATTGAAAAGGTTTGAGAGACGGGAAGTGTCATAGGAAAGATCCTCAATGTACCTCCAAGATTGGAAGGTTTTGAAATGAAATCATGTCGGCGTCAAGCTAGTAACATTAAAGAAGCATTGAACAGGAGGTAACCTATTAAAATAAGTAATAATAGTGTTAATATAATAGTAATATTTGATATAGGAAGGATTGAAGAATGAGGGGGAGATAGCGAGTGTTTCTTATCATTAGTTATTTTTGTAGATGTCTCATCGATGACCCGAGTTCCCCAGGAACTCATCCCACTACACATACTTAGGTCGAGAGATCCCTTACATTGGGGATGAGGCTTGCAGACAATTTAGAGATTAAGAATATAAGAGAGAGAGGTGCATACCCATATGGTTCTCAATATTGAGGCTTTAGAGTTATATAGATTATGGGAGGGCATTCATGCTCTACTTGGCGAGTCCAGTTTATGGAGGTTACTACTTTTTGAGGGTCCCATGAGTCCTGGTTTGATGATTGAGTTTTTGTGCTCTCTTTGATTTTGGAACGACCAGAGTCATATTAGGCTCGACACTAGCATGGTTTTTACATTCAGAGAACATGAGTAAAGTATGTCAGTGTGAGATTTGTTTATCACATAGGATTATACCCAGAGGCCTTTACACAATCTGTAGACTATAGTTCTCAATGTTGAGGCTTTAGAGTTATATGGATTATGGGAGGGCATTCATGCTTTACTTGGCGAGTCTAGTTGGAGGAGGTTACTACTTTTTTGAGGGTCCCATGAGTCCAGGTGTGACGATTGAGTTTTTATGCTCTCTTCAGTTTTGGAATGACCAGCATCTAGAGCTGAGGGCGAGTTGCATTAGGCCCGACATTCGCATAGTTTTTACATTCAGAGAACATGAGTATAGTATGTCGGTGAGAGATTTGGGTTATCACATAGGATTATAACCGGAGGCTTTTACACAATCTGCAGACTTTGATCAGCCTGTCAGGGAGTTAGATAGCACTTTTGACTATGACAGATTTTGGCATACCCACTCCATCAAAACTTGAGGCATTAGGTATAATGAGTCCACATCTTCATATTGGCGAGAGCCAAGTTAGAGTGTCCTGAGCTAGTTTTGACTATATCTTACTTTGGACACCCATAAGGGGCGAACCAGGTAAGCAAAAGTGATATTTTCTTCTTCTGGAGTTTGGTGGAGCATAGAGAAATAAATCTAGCTGTATTCGTTGCATGCTTCTTTGCCTCCCAGGGGTCGAAGAATAGATACACTATTCAGGCTGTTCCATTGGTGATGTTGTTAGCCCTGTCTCTCATGCCAATATATCTGATTGTCGATATGCTCTCACTAAATGATAGTAAGGTCTACCTCACGATGACAAACCTTTAGAATATGAATTTTGTTCATCTGGTACCCGAGTCCAAGTCAAAGATAGAAGAGGAGATAAGTGATCATCCGGTGCCCGAGCAACCACATCCAGAGCCACCTCAGCCTCAGCTACAGTCACATGCATATCATTTTTCTACTGCCCAAGCTCTGCGTCACCCAGTTATATGACAGAGTATTATGGCAGGGATAGATCAGCTTGGTTCATCTTTTAGATCATTTCAGGCGACACAGGATGCTTGATGGGAGCAATGGCAGCAGTGGACCACTGTGCAGGATGCTCGCTGGTAGGCATGGACCACGGCATAGGTGGAGCCCTAGAGAGCACAAGATGATTGGTTTGATAGGATGTACTCAAAGGTGGAGGAAATGTACTTTGCTCAGTTCCCGGATAGATGTCCACCCAGTAGTAGTTCTGGACCTCCTTCTTAGTGTAAGTTCCTTATTCTGTACTTTTGACTTTTTGTTGTTTGTGTGTACTTGAGACCGGTTTTCTGGATTGTGGTTTGGACAGACTGTGCGGATACTTATTGAGGAAGTTTTCTGAGCATGACACCCTTTTTCCTTATTTTATCATATGATGTTTAAATGCCCTACTTTATTTTGTTATTTCTAAACTTCTATTGCTTATTGTTTATTTTTAAGTGTGAGGATAACTTTGTATTTGCATGTGAATATTTTAACTAGAAAATCTAGCTTTCAAACACATTGATCCGCGAGGGTGTGGTTCACTTGAAGTGTGAGAAGAATAGAGTTTTTGGTAAAAATAATCCTTAGGAATGTTTTACTCTATTCTAATTGGGATTAGCTACATAAGCATAATCATCAACTGTATATTTTGAAAATTACATACCTCTTAAAAGTTTTAAGATTTTGAACTTTTTTCTGCTACACTATGTTTTTGCACATATTTCTGGTGTTTTTGGTTGGAATTGGAAGTTTGGGGACAAAAATTAGTTAAATCAACTCTTAAATATTCTCAAAACAAAAGGGTGAAGTAATTTTTAAAGCACTCTTTGGAAATAATTTTAGATAGGTGCTCCACTGTTTTAAGAATATGAGCATTTGTTGTTCATTTAAAAGATCTTTTCAAAATATTAGGGGGTTTTCAAATCAAGTAAAATGAAAGAAACACACTTTGTCAAATAAGTAATGAGTCAAAAAGCAATTGGTTTCTATGTCATTTGATTAGAGTGTATTGAAAAATTCTTTTCTTAAACAACTTTCAAATTTAGTTTCAAAATTTTATTTGACCTCACTAAATATTCTTACACTTTGAGAATTTGAAAGAGTTGTTTACTTATTTTCTTTCTTGAAATCGTGTGAATGATTGGAGTATAAAAATTGTGCAAAAATATTGGTTTAACTGAACTAAGTTTCATACTTTTTCAAGAAATAAGAGGTGATTATTTTAAAAGTTAAAGTTGATTGCTATGATCATGTAACTATTCTTTCAAAAATGTGTAGTTTGAAATACTTTCTCTGTAAATATTTTGATATCCTAATCCTTTTTGAATAAATAGTTTATTGCTTGAGTGCAAGCAATGCTTAAGTTTGAGAAATTTTATAAGATCGTTTCGTGCTTATTTTGGGGATTCATATTTAAAGCGTTTCTATTAAAAATAATTAAATAATTCAAGGCATATTAATTCTTTTGTTCAAAAATATATTCAAAATCATGTGAATTGTATAAACAAGGTCTGCTCAAGGTGTAATACAGGAATTAACACAAAACAAAGTCAAAATAAAGCAAAAAGGAGTACCGGTGAAACATGTCACGAAGCTGAGATAAACATTAGAAGCTGATGAAGAAAGAAATTGATCAAAACAGAGAAAATCGTCAAAAAGTAAAAAGTAAATTGTCAAAAGACGAAAAAAATCTATAACGGTGAAAAAGTTGTTGAAGGACGACCGTCCTTTGTTGAAGGACGACTGTCCTTCGTGCCTATATATAGGCAATTCAGACTCAATTCTCCCACATCAAAAATTCCCTCTTATTCTTGTCATCTTCCCTTTAAAAGCTTCTAGCTATTGTATATTAAGGGAAGTTTATAAAAGTTGATTATGTGGGTCGTTTGTGTTCACATAGTATAATATTCTACTTATTTTGTAAGTTTTTATGGTTTAATTTTATCTTGTAATAAAATTATTATCATGTCTAAATATTATTTCTTGCTATGATGTACTATGTTTATTATCATGTGTACTTAATTACTTTAGGATTATGAATTGAAGTAGGGAATTAGATATGTAGGATAATATTATTATTCTAGTATATTTAATTACTTATTTTATACTAGTTGTTTTCAATTGTAGAATAAGTAAATTAATAGATTTGGCGAATTTGTTAATTAATTATTGGAAAACTATAGTTTGTATTTAATGATATAAATAATAGTTTTAGCCTATCACATTGAAGCACACTATTAAACCTAGGGATAGGATTAATCTAGTGAATCAATCTTGACCGGATGATTACTAATTTTTAAAATAAGTTAATAAAATAGACTGGATAGTAAGATTAGTCTGAAATTATCTACGACCCTAATTCAATTTATAATCCTTATTTAGATAATTGTCTTAATATTTATTCAACATATTCAATACATATTCAAATTTAGGAGGCTTCCTATACCAATTAGTAAACTTTGCCTAGCTACTTTTAATAGAATACTTTTTTTAGTCAATCCTCGATAATACGACACGGGAATAAATTGACTCCTCATGAAAAAGGTTGACTACCACTAAATTGCTTCATCAATTGGCGTCGTTGCTGGGGATTGATGCAGAAAAATTTTGTTAAAGCTTTTAGTTAGCCTGGAAGAAAATTGGTTAGGTCGATTTCCTAGAATTCATTATTTTGTTTCAATTTTTGTAATTACTACATACTTACTCGCTCTAAAAGTGCAAGTAACCTTTCTCAGAAATCCAAAACTTTTGAGAATCCCTTATATTTTGAAGATCGGTTAGATCCAATTAGTCCGAAAAATTCACTTAAGGGTTCTAAGAAAGGAGAAAAAGAAATAGAACTACAAGATTTTGAGAAATAAGAAGACCCAGAACAACCAATTGTTAGACAACCAATGGCTGAGTTAAATAATAGGTAGCATAGGATGGTACTTCAAGCTATGAGCCCAACATATACAGAAAAAGATCCTATAGGACTCCCCAATATTGATGCTCATACGTTCGAAATCAAACCTATCATGATTCAAATGGTCTTGAACAATCAATTTGGGGGGCAGAAAAATGAAGATCCTTGGGCTCATATGCTTTTGTATTCACGAACCTGTCAAACATTTAGGGCAAATGGAGTCTTTCGGGACCGTATTAAGTTATCATTGTTTCCTTTTTCACTACGTGATAAGGCAGGACGATGGTTTAATACATTCCCAAGTGGGTATTTTACTACTTGGATTAATCTTCATCAAGCCTTTATGGATGAATATTTTCTACCTTCTGCCATCGCTAAGATCAAAAATTCAATTCAAAATTTATGACAAGTTCCATCAGAATCTTTGAGTGAGGCATGGGAAGATTCAAGGATTTGAGAATCAAATGTCCTCCTATACTCATAGACCCTGCTAGTCTAATGTTTCATTTCTACCAAGGACTTCTAGTGCCGTCAAAGAAGGAACTTGAACATTCTTCAAAGGTCGGTTCTTTTCTTGATATGACATAAGAAAAAAATGAGGAATTAGTTGAGAAGCTCACTTGCAATGCAAAATATTGGTATGATGAATGAGCTATGCCAACTAAATTCAGTCTATACGAGGTAGACCAATTAACAGCGTTCAGGGCAAGTATGGAAAGCCTGGTGAAAAGAACTATTCAAGAATAACTTGGATCTGTCAACCATCGTCCCAATATAACCATCATAGCGAATCAGTGGCTCAAGCTGAAACATATCATCAAGGCAGTTCAAGTTCTCAACAATCCGAACTTGTTCTGTCATGTGAATCATGCTTTGGAAATCATTTGACTTCTTGTTGCCCATATTTTGAGAAACCAATTTCTCCCACACCAAGGGAAGTAAATTTAGCACAATATCCAAAAAGGAGGGGAGGGACCATGGGCAACCAATAATCAACAAAACCACTAGCATATTGATCCTCCAAGAAATAATTTTCAATGCAATAATGATTTTAAATAAGGAGGATGGAATAATCAGGGAGGATGAAATAATCAGCGGGAGTCAAATTTTAGCTCAAGGGGAATAACCAAGTTTATATTCCCCCAAATCAAAGGCAAATGGAAGACCTAACTACTGAATTGAAAAGAATGATGGAAGAAAGGGATTGGAAAAATGATCAAAGAATTCAAAGATTCGAGGAAGCTTTGGAATGAAGTTAGAAAACTAATGAAGAGCTTCTTCGAATGGAACAATTATCGATTCGTCAACCAGGAACTTTGCCCGCTAAAACTGAACCCAATCCTCGTGAACACATTAATGTCGTTACACTGAGAAGTGGGAAAAAGGTTCAAGGCCCGGAGCAGAGTATGAAACCAAAATCGGAGGCAGGTATGGTCAAGCTGGTTGCAAAAGAAGAAGAGGGAAAAAAAGAACAATGAAAGTAGAAAGAACCATCATTGGCCCAACAATCCGATAAAAATCCTGTCACAGAGAAAGTAACCATTCCTTTTCCTTCTAGGGTGAAGAAAAATGACGATTCAAAGTCCTTTCAGAAATTTCTAGAAATCATGGGCCAAGTTAAGGTTAAATTGCCCCTCGTGGATATTGTGACAGAAATGCCAAAATATTCTAAGTTCTTGAAAGATTTGGTTACTCATAAGAGGGATTGGGAGGATGTTCCAATTGTCAACTTAAATGCAAAATATTCTGCATTTATGCTCTAGCAATTGCTTGAAAAATGCCAAGATCCAGGGAGGTTCACCATTCCCTATTCTATTCACAACATTCACTTTAAACAGGCGTTGGGAGATTTGGGCTCAAGCATTCATTTAATGCCGGCATCAATTTGGAACAGTTAGGAATTATGAAATTAAAACTAACGCGGATGTATATTCAATTAGCGGATAGTTCTATTCCTTATCCTCGAGGCATAATTGAAGACATACATGCGAAGGTTGATAAACTCATATTTCTTGCTGATTTTGTCATCCTGGATATGAAGAAAGATTCAAAAATGCCATTAATTTTAGGGCGACTAATTCCAGCAACTGCTAAGGCATTGATTAATGTTCATGATGGTGAAATGACATTTAAGGTTGGAGAGAATGAATGCACCTTCAAGCTAACTGATCTAATGGACAAGTCTCGAGACCTCACAAAATTTTGTAATTCAGTAAAAATCATACAAGACAAAGGGTCGGTTGAAATGTTTTTTGGGTTGGATATAATTTTGAAGAATGAAGGAGATAAGTGTGAGGAAGTTCAGAGAAAAAAATTGAAAATGCTAAGCATGAGGAATCAGATTCTCTAGAATTGAAGACACTTCTTAACCATCTTGAATATGCATTTTTGAATGAAAAGAGGCAATGCCCTATTATAATTGCATCAGACTTGACTATAGAACAGAAAAATGAACTATTGTCAGTTCTTGGGCGACACAAACAAGCATTTGCTTGGAAATATTCAAGGAATAAGCCCAGCTTTCTGTACCCATAAAATTGCAATTGAAGAAGGGTTCAAACCTATTGTTCAAGCACAGCAGCGATTAAATCCAAAATTGATGGAAATAGTGCAAAAGGAGTTAATTCGATTGTTAGATGCAGGTATCATCTATCTAATTTCTGACAAACAATGGGTATCTCCTATTCATGTTGTCCCAAAGAAAGGAGGGATGACTGTGGTGAAAAATGAAAAAGGAGAACTTGGCCCTAGTCGCACGGTGATCGAGTGGATGATGGTAATTGATTATCGAAAGTTGAATTATGCTACTCGGAAGGATCACTTTCCACTTCCCTTCACTGATCAATTGATTGAGAAATTGGTAGGGCATGTTTACTACTATTTTCTTAATGGTATGAGTGGATATTTTTAGATTTATGTTAACCTCAAGGATCAGGAAAAGTCCACTTTCACATGTCTATTTGGAACATTTGCCTTCCAACGGATATCGTTTGGGTTGTGCAATACCCCCGCCACCTGCATGAGATGTGTAATAGTTATATTTGAGAAATTTATTGGAGATTTCATGGAGGTTTTTATGGGTGACTTTTATATTACAAGAGAATCGTGTGAAGAACGTATCAACAATTTGGAAAAAAGTGTTAGAACCATACGAGGAGACTCGCATGGTGTTAAGTTGGGAAAATACCACCTTTTGGCTAAAGAGGAAATTGTGTTAGGGCATAAAGTTTCAAAAAAGGGCTTCGAAGTGGATAAAGCTAAGATTGAGGCAATTGAGAGATTGCCCCTACCAACTTCTGTAAAAGTCATTCGAAGCTTTCTGGGCCACGCTGGTTTTTACCGGAGGTTTATAAAGGATTTCTCAAAAATTTCCAAGCCTTTAACACGTCTCTTGGAAAAGGGGACGAAATTCAACTTTGACAAAGAATGCCTGGATGCTTTCAACACTTAGAAGGAGAAGTTGATTACTGCATCGATTCTGGTGGCTTTTTATTGGTGTATACCTTTTGAAATCATGTGTGATGCTAACGATTTAGCAGTGGGGAAATATTAGGATAAAAAGAAGGAAAATGTTTTCACCCAATCTACTATGCTAGGAAGACATTATCAGGACCACAATTGAACTACACAACCACATACAAGGAATTTCTAGCAATTTTTTATGCCCTGGAAAAAATTTAGGCCTTATATCATTTTGTCAGAAGTAATTGTCCACACCGACCATTTGGCATTAAGATATTTACTTCAGAAAAATGATGCAAAGCGTAGAATATTACCCTGGATTTTACTTTTGCAAGAATTCAACATTCAGATAAGAGATCAGAGAGGGGCAGCCACCTAAGCAGCTGATTACCTCTCTCGACTGGAACCAGAGGTGGCTGAACAATTTGGGAAATGCAAGGTGGATGAAGAATTCCCTTTTGAGAAAGTTTTACAGGTTCAAAGGAAGAAACCTTGGTATGCTGATATCGCCAAATTTCTTGCTGGCAGTATTGGGCCTACTATATTATGTTCCCATATCAGAAAGAAACTAAAAAGGAAAG
>DF357773.1:18241-31324 GCA_000787875.1 Solanum virginianum
AAAAAGAAACCTCAGATCTCTTCCAAACGATGGGAACTTTGAGAAAACAGCAGCCGGTTTGAGAGAATTCTGGTAGTGAGAGAATTGAGAGAGTTGAGTAGAACTTATCCATATAATATTACTTTCTTCAATTATGGAGGATTTAAATTAATTTTTAATTAAAAAATAATGTACTATTGGTTGTCTATATAAAATATTCTTAATTATTATAACTAATATAATATTAGAGGAGGCAAATGGTTGGATTGGATTAGATTTAGATGGGTTGAGCTAAAATAGATTGGATCACAATCCATCCATCTAAAATATAGGTAAATATGGATCTGGTCAAATATGGTTTGGGTAAAATGGTTCTAACCCACTTTAATCTCTTAAAGCTAAAATAAAATATTAAATCAAAATGAAATTGTTAATGCTCAATCTCTATCACCCCAACCCCCATTCCCAAATCATTATTTTTCATTAAAAAAATTAATTTTTTGCTACTTTCGTACACTCCCGCCCCACCCACTCCCGCCCAACCCTTATCTCTAGCACCCCCAATTTTTAAATTTTAAAAATATCAAGAAATATTCACTCACCTTACTCGCTCCTGATTCGCCCCCTACCCCACCCTATTACCATTTTTTTCAAAAACCCTCCACAAAAAAATCAAAGAAAGATAAAAAGATTCAAAAAATAATATTAAATTTATTTAGCATCCCACCCCACTTCCACCCTAACCCCCCAACCCCCCACCTCACGCCCAAATATTTTCTAAAGAAAAATTCAAAAAATAAAGTTAATTTTTTATCCCCCAATGCCCGTCCCCCCATCCCCACCCATAATTTTTTTTAATGAAAACAAAAAAAGTTTTAAAAATAAATTAATTTTTTTCTCCCCACTTACACCCTACTGTCCATCCCCTACCCCAAACCCCAATTGTTTTAAGAGAGAAATTAAAAAATTAAAAATAAAATAAAATTCACGCCTCCTCTCTAGTTCCACCCTACTCCTATCCCCTTACCCTCTATCCCCACCCCTACCCCCACCCTCAAATTTTAAATGAAAAATGAAAAATATTCACACAAAATTTGAGTGCATTTAAGAATTTTTATTATAAGTCGTGGATCTAGGATGTAATGACTTTGTTCGTTATTTTTGAGCTTATCTGTAAAAATTATTGTTTCTCCCTTTCATGAGTTGCTTTGGACCTATTTTGAACTATCCATATTGTTAGAACTAAAATACTGTGTTTTAAAAGTGGAAAAATTGAGTTTTTATTTTATTCTGAGTTTCGAATGTCAGATTGGCAGTCAGTTGATTCCATCAGCTCTGAAAATGTCGAATCTGGTCTAGGAGAAGTTACAGAAATAAATTTGGAGTTAAAATATCAATTTTAGATCGAAAGTTGCATTTTTAGTTTTTTCCAGAGTGAAAGTTTGACTTTGGTCAACATTCGGAGTTTGAAAGTCAGATCAAAATTTTGATAGCTCAAATAGTTCCAGATGGTGAAGCTAATGCTATAAATGATCTTGTCATAATTTTTGGAGTTATCGAGGGTAGTTTTGATATTTTGAGTTTTAAATTAGTTTATTTGAGTTGCATTGATAATTGTAATGAGGAGACTTTGGAATCTAACTCTAATTATTCCTCTAAGTCTGGATCGTCATTTCTGGTGTACATACATATTTGGTTTGTGTAATTCTGAGTTCGGATGAATCCGAAGGGTCCGTATTGAAATTTGGCAATGGTTTCTGGTGCATCTGATTCCTTCTTCGTGTTTGTGGGAGAATCTTCGCGAAGGTATAATAGACCTCTCATTTGCATTCGTGGGAACATCTCTGCGTTTCAAAAGTATTAGCTGGTGCCCCCCTTCCCTTCTATGCATTGTGAATTAAACCCCCACGTTTATGGAGGTATATACTCCACCCCTCTACGCATTTGTAGAACCCCATTCGCGAGTTTATTTTTTCGCCTGAATAGTTTAAAATGATGAAACACCATTTTTATTAGTTTTCACAAATTTCAAGCTATGAGAAGAGATTTTTGGCGAGACTTTTTGTGAATTTCTTTTGGGTAAGTGGTTCTATCATCCTTTTAATTAAATTTCACGACTTTTATCTTGATTTTGTCTTGAATTTCATGATGTAGAATGTCAAAAATTGAGGATTTTTAGTTAATGATTTAGAAATTTTAATTGATGAGTTCTCCTTCGATTTGAGCCCGACCATATATGTCTCGTAAGATGATGAGTTCTCCTTCGATTTGAGCTCGATTTTAGTGGGATTTTTACCCATAAACTCCTTTTCTCATGTAGATTCATAATTTCTAGTCAATTGCCATATTTGAGAACTTCAAATTTGAGCCCTAATTTTGACCATTTTGCCCCTAAACCTAATTTATACCAATATGGGTATCAAAATTCATATCTTGACACATAGTATCTATTTTTGATAGCGACTCATAATATCTATTTTTGATAGCGACCAATTCATTTGGTGATCACTTGGAGATTTGGGTTGATTGAAAGCTTGTTCAACTATAGTATCGACATTAAGGTAGGTCCAGCTAACCTTTTGAGATTGGATTTGTGTTATTGGATATGTTCATTTGATAATTATAAGATATAGATTGATTCCCGAGTAATTCGATTGATATGTTAGAATTGTGATGGATGTAACACCAGTTATCCCAAAATTTGAGTAGATTGTAATTCTATTGATAAATATAGATAAAATCTTTAAAATAGGGGTATTTTGGATCTTATTGTGATAATATGAGGCTTGTGATACCATTTGGAGAGTTATGTGGAAAATTGATGATAATTATGATATATTCGAGATTTATGAACATATTTTGGGACTTGCAGAGTTTGATTTCATTAACCTGTGGATTACAGATTAGAGGATGGTGATATGAGACTTATTATTGATGGCATTATGGTACTAGTTGATATATTTGGCATGGCCTTTTTTATGTTATGGCTATTATGCATATTATTTATTATTTATATTGATGTTAAATATATACTTGCATTGTGGCATTGGCATACACACATCTCATATTACATTTGTACCAATTAGACAATGTGATACCTATGACAGTTGTGTTACTTGAGTTGTATCTATAGGCATCAGAGTCCGCCAAGATATATCATTATTCTTATACAACTTGATGTTGTGACATTGGCATGCATTTCCTATTATTTTGCATTGGCCTTGAGATAGTTGTGTTACTTAAGATTTCTTACCAGTACCAAAGTCCGACAAGGTATCACCAATGCCAATGTCCATCATAATACTAGAGACCTATTTACCAATGCAAGAGTCCGTTGAGGTGTCATCGGCACCAGCGACTATCGTGACGCTTGAGATATTTTTGGTATATGATTTGATGAGACCCCCATGGGTACTATGTGGTAACTTTAGCTCGGTAGACATATACATCAATACTAGACTCCGTCGTGATTCCACCCCATGCATTATTTTCATACATTGTATTGCATTGCATCATTGATATTACTTTTGTCATATCCTACATGTTTATATTTTTTTTATTATGCACTATCTCATTTAATGTAGGTGAGAGAATTCATCGTTATGACATATTTGTTCAATTTCTCTTACCCAGTCAGTTGAATCTATAGGGTACATTTCAATGTACTCATCCCTACTTTATTTCCTTCCTAATGATCGAGTACAGAAAGCCATACAGGGTAGTTGATCTCACTCTACTAGAGTCTTCTTCCATCTATCCCAGATTTAGTAGTGAGGCTCAAATTTTGAGTCACTGTAGATCTTTTGAGACTTTCTTTATTGCTTTCTATTTCTGACCTATGTATTTCATATTCAAACATCTATATTTTCATTTGATACATTTGTATTTACTCACTCGTACTACTTCAGATGCTCTTATATTCATGACTCTAGGTTTTGGAATTTGAATTAAGTCTTGTGGTTGCTTTTTATATTGACCCCAATTTAAGAGCCTAAGAGTGCAGAAAAGTTGACTCGAAAAAGAACTGGAGTTACTGGACTAGGGAAACTTATGGCCTGTAGGAAGAGTTACAACCCTGTAGTTAGGTCTGTAGATTAAGGGCCTTGACTTGAAGGAAATTGGAGTTTCAGAAAAGTGATCCACCAGTCAACAACACAGTTTGTAAACTGTTATACGACCCATAGAATCCTTCGTGGATAGGGACCAAGAGGATGAGAAAAATGATTAAGTGTGGAAGGACTCTATGAGTCTAACCATGACCCGTAATTCCATATATGGCTCGTAAGATGGGTCATGGTTTTGGGATAAAAAATTAATGGTTTCTGGATCTTTGCTTATGAACAACAGCACTGGTCGTGCTTCTTTGTATGACCCGTACACTAGCTTTCGTGGTTTGGACTACTAGATTCATGAAGAGTATTTTCAATTGTTCCTACTCTCTTAAGTCCTTAACAGCCTTATCTAGCTCCTACATGACCCCTCATACAATTCCAAGCCCCTCTCCCATCAAGTTTAGTGCAAACTATTCCAATCGCCTAAGTTCTAGCACGAGTTCATATATGTGTCTATTTCAAATGATCATATCTCTTAGTACACAACAAATTACATCCTGGAAGACCTACCAAATAAAAACTTTTTGAATTATCTTCCTAACTCTACTTTTTTCACCTCATTCGGAGTTCGAACTACAATGTTATACCTATTTTAATTAAGCACTGTCAGGCTGCCTGCACATACAACCCACTCTACGGACCATGGATTAACTTACGACTTGTAAAATGGATTTTGTAGAAACTATCAAGATAGTTTTAAAAAGGGTGTTTTTGTCCTTTCCTCTCACCATAAGCTCAATGCTACATCATTTTGGCCTTTTACACTCCCTATATCAGTCCCATACAACCCAATAACCCCTATTCTTAAAAATCATCCACTTTTACCCAAGGCCTAAATTCTCCTAAGTCCTCTAAGTTCCTCTATTGAAGACAAGGCTAATGTTTCGAGTTTCTTCACCAAAGTCTGTGATTTCTTTCAACGATCTTTGGATAAGGTATGTGGGTTTGATTTTTGGAGCCCTTCCCATCATAAAGCTCAAGTTTCTTTACTTTAAATTTAACCCATGATTTATATATGTTGTGATGTTTCTAGAAACAAATTTGAATATGGATTTTATGATACATTTCTAGTCAGATGATGTATATTAGTAGCATATTCTAGTCTATGATGAATATTGAATTGAAATTCATGATTATTCTAGTTAGGTTTTTCAAAGATCATGTTGGGTTGATCTGAAAAGTTCTAAATGATTACATTATGTCCAATGTATGCATAATATACATAAATTTCATGTTTATGAGTCTTTAAGCATGTAACTCCCATGTTTTGAACCTAACTTATACGAAGACTATGTTTTATGAAAGAAGTCCCAATCCATGCTATATAAGAACATGAAGGTCCAAAATGTTAAGAGTCATCATTTATGTTATGTCTTCATGAGAATACTATATAACTTTGTGTAATATCATGAATCCCTTACTTTATATGTCAAAATATTATGAATGATGAGAGTTGCCAAGTATGCTATGAAACCTATTGAAGTTATAAGAAAGCTATGCATTATTGAAAGGCATTCTTTATGATGTTATGATGTACAAGTTTATGCATATCATGACTATACTCTTGTCTATATGTTATTTGGGACTAGACTCATTGGAGTCAAGAATGAATGAATAAAAGAAATGTGAGTCCCCCACCTAGCTATGATCATGAGATTGTGATAGCTTGTTAGTAGAGGGATAAGAAATGATGAACTGATAGTAGAGGCATAGATAAAATTATGATGCAAGCCGATAGTTGAGGCTTAGCCAAGACGTAGGAGCTATCCTTATGATGATGATTAATATTCTAAATGTTTGTGTGATGGATTATTAGAAGTCCCATCCATTGTTTTAAAGCCTTATAGGATGGGTTAGTAGAATACCTATCCACTAATGGTTCCAATGATTGATACTTATGATTATTTTGTAAGAGTTTTACTTAGAATCGAGTAGACCTTGGGATGAATGTGAAAGCTCCCCATTAGAAGAGGCATAAGAACGTTAGTAGAATCTTATTGACCCATGATTACGTGCCACCGTAGGAAATAAGAGTCACCCACTAGTAGAGATTTATTTCTAGAACAACCGATAGTGGAGGTTGCTCAATAGCAAGGCTTTAGTTGATCCACTTAGATATCTTAGGAGATCACCTTGGCATGTGATCTTCCCCTTTCTTTCAGTGTAGGGGAAAACTCAGGACTCCATGGTTTAGCTCACATGGTTATGTCGGTTAAATGTTTCTCTCACATATGTTCATGTGCTCCTCATGTTCCCATGGTGTCCCTCTATGATGAGTTATGATGGTTCACTCGTATTATGTCCAAAGGTGTTTTAAAGTTCCTACGACTCATTGTTTCACAAGTTCAAATGGTATTTTGCCTAAAGGTATATGACTATGTCTTCAAGTATGTAAGGTGGTCCCCATTATGATTACTAATGTTTCTTTCATAATAAAATAATCTTTTATTTAAAGTGGTGTATTGTTCACCTAAGGATATTAATATATTAAATGTCCATAACACATGTGTTTTCTCCCTAATTAAGGTTTATGTGCCTCATCATGCATTTAAGTAAGGGTAAGTTCTTTATTTCTCATATGCATTATCTCATGTTCTATGGCTAAGGTAATATGTTAAATAATTACCCATATGTATGTTCTCCTTATACTTCGAAGATGTTTCTCCTATTGTATATGATTTAAATACCTAAAACTCATGTATGTTCCAAGTTTATATGATTTCTTATTTATGACTATGTTTATTTATGCATTCTATTAAGTTCTTTCTAAAGTTGCCTTTTCACGTTTTAGGGATATTGGCTTGATTATAACTTACTAATGCCTTTGTAACTGTATAATTTTAACATAAGACTTAGCATGAACCATTTCATCATTTTTTCTATGTGATGCATTACACACCTACATACCAGTACATTCAAAGTACTGATGCATACTTCTATGCCTACATGATTTAACCATGTAGGAACGAGCACACCTTAATATCTTCAACATGACTAGCATCAGAGTCTCATAGCGGAAGTTGGTGAGTCCTCTAGTTTGGGGATGTCATCCTAGTTTTATTTTTAGTTTGATGTACTAAGATAACTTCATTTTCAGTTGTATAATTCCTATGATTATATTTTGAGGGTGAGCTTGAATATGTTTCAGCCCTCACCAAATTCATGTTAGAGGTATTGTTAGACAAATGTTATGATGATATCCAGTTCTTATATACCTTTATGATTTTTAAGTTGTAGCCCTTAAACCCATTTCCCCTAGTTTTCTATTTTATCTTAGCATTTTCTGAATATGAATGCTGATGATATGTAAGATGGCTTAGGTAAGGTACCTTCGAGGGTCTCATTTGACGTGTGACGACTAGGCCCCTAGGTCAGGTCATTACACTTTTGCTTTACTTTATTCTCTTTAGTCGCAATTTGATTTTAGGTTATGATAGGTTTGGTATCAGAACTCTAGGTTTGTTGGGCTCATGAGTCAAGAGAGAGGTGTCAAGTAGAGTCTTGCAAATCGGTATGTAGATATCCATATCCATCTTCGAGAGGCTATAAGGTACTTGATAGAAAAAACCTTTCATGCCTTGCTTCTATTAGTGCATTTCTTCATATCACATATTTTGAAAGTGCCTAATCTTTTCCTTCTATGCAGATGCTGATTATTGGATCCCATAAGAGCATGACCCAGGTGATATGGCTCCCACTCATGGTTAATGTAGGGCTCATTATAGGGCTAGGGATCGAGGACATGTTAGAGTGGTTGCTCTGCCCAGAGGACACACTAGATTGACTTCTCTAGAGCCTGAGTGTGAGTAAGAGGGGCCTACAAAATCTGTTCCACCATCTCTAAGCCGTAATACTACACCCTCAGTTCAAGAGTTACTTTTACAGGTATTGGCAAGATTGGAGGGAGCACCTTCAGCTCCAGTTATTGTTGATACACTAGCTTCTATAGTACCTATTGACCCATCTATAGTCTAGCTTATCTAGTCAAGATTCATGTTGGACCTTCCTCAGTCCTAGCAGATCGTTATATGACTTCTATGATTCCTCCTCAAACATCCTGACCGAGTTCTAGTTGACAACTTTAAGGATTGGCTATGGCACCATCTATTGTACCACCTAAATTTTTGGTGCCACAATCTTTTGCTAATCTTGCTATGTGCATAGCTAGGTAGAAGAGTTTTAAGTAGTTTGTATGACTGGCCACCTGAGATTTAATGGTAGCCCTAGTGATAGAGCTTATGATTTCTTATCAAAGTGTCAGGATAGGCTATGTAATTTCTCTATCCTTGAGACTTATGGAGTTGATTATACCTCTGACTAGTTTACTGGTCTATCAAAGGAGTAATGGAGGTTAGTGTTAGCTTATAGACTAGTTAGATCTGTAGTTATGACATGGGAGCAATTTACAGAGATATTCTTGGAGAGGATCATGTCATATAGCCTTCGGGATAGCCACTTGGATAAATTCGACAAACTTCAGCAGGTTTCTATGTCGATATCAAACTATGAGGCCATTTTTCATACATTATCTAGATATGCCTTGTTTAAAATCCCTATGGAGTTCGAGAGGATTCAGCGATTCACCAAGGGATAATCGGGGTATCTTTAGGAGGCCACAACTTCCTTGGTTCTACTTATAAGCACATTTCAAAGTATGGATGATTTGACTCGTATGATATTGTATATCAAACATGATAAATTAGGTACCTGGAAGAGATTCCATTAGCATGACTAGTTTAGAGGACCCTCACTATGAGATAGAGAGTTTCAGACGTAGAGCCATCAGGGTAGGGCAGTCCATGCAGCCATCTCCGCAGTTGATAGTGCTTATAGATCTAGGCCTATTCAAACATACTGTGATAGCTTCTCTAGTGTAGCTAGGTGTGGTGGCTTTTCAGGACAGCCATCTCAAGGGTGAGAGACCAAGGCTTGTTATAGTTTGGTTGTGGTTTGGCGTTTAGCCAGCCATTGTCATCATAATTTACCTTATTCCCAGGCTTTAGGGTCTCAACCAACTCGTCTACCCCCAGCACCAGCATCTAGGGACATCTCTCAGGCCATGAGGGGTGGTACTAAAGGGGGTTAAGGTACGGTGAGAGGTGGAGCCCATGGAGGCCCATAGGCTAACAGTGGGCAAAGAGTATGTTATGTCATCCCGGATGGAACTAAGGTAGATGCCTCTGATGCAATTATTTCAAGTACAACTTTGGTGTGCCACCATTGTGCTTCAATTTTATTTGATCTAGGCTCTACTTATTCTTATGTGTCAACTTATTTTGCTTTGGATTTTGATATTATGTATGAGACTCTTATCGAGCCTATTTATGCTTCCACCCTAGTAGGTAAATCATTAGTGATGAATTAGGTATATCGAGGTCCCATTGTGACTTTTATAGGGAGAGACATTATTGTTGACTTGATATTACAAGATATGGTTAACTTTGATGTGATATTTGTCATGGATTGGTTATCTCCTTACCATGCTATTCTTGATTACCATGCAAAGACCATGACCTAATGTTATCCTGATTTGCCGTAATTGGTGTGGACTAGATTACCTAGCTCCTATCCAAAGGTAGTTATTTCTAATATGCATTTCTGTCAGTTGATGGATAAGGGATGGTTGTCATATTTGGTTCATGTTTGAGCCCGTTCTCAAGAGTCACCATCATTGGAGACCACTAGGGTTGCTGGAGAGTTTTTTAATGTGTTTCCTTCTGATTTTCCTAGTGTTCCTCTAAATCGTGATATTTACTACGCCATTCATGTGAAGCCAAACACTAAGCCCATTTTTATTACCCCCTATCAAATTACCCTAACTAAGTTGAAGGTGTTGAAGGAACAATTGGAGGATTTATCGTAGAAAGGGTTCATTTGTCCGAGTGTATCTCCTTGGGCTGCTCCTATCTTATTCATGAAGAAGAAGGATGACACTATGTGTATGTGTATTGATTATCGTTAGCTGAACAAAGTAACTATCAAGAACAAGTATTCTTTTCCTTACATCGATGATCTTTTATACTAGTTGCAGGGTGCTTCTGTATTCTCTAAGATTGATTTGAGGTCCAAGTACCATTATTTAAGATTTCGAGAGTCTGATATCCAGAAGACATCTTTCAGGACCCATTCTAGTCATTATAAGTTTGTATTCATGTCATCCGGGTTGATTAATGCTCCGACTGCTTTTATAAAGATGATGAATCGAGTGTTCAAACACTACCTGGACATATTTGTGATTATGTTTATGGATAATATCTTAGTTTATTCCAAGAGTGAGTCTGACCATGTTCAACACTTAAGGTATGTACTTCAAAGATTGAGAGAGGAAAGGTTATATTCCTAGTTCTCAAAGTGTGAGTTTTAGATCGAGTTTGTAGCTTTCCTTGAGCATATGGTGACAATAGTGGGCATTACGGTAAAGCCGACCAAGATAGCAACTATTCGTGCATAGGCTAAGGCTACTTCTGTGACTGAGATTTAGAGTTTCATTGGTTTAGCGAGGTATTATCAATATTTTTTGTAGGGATTCTCTTCTATAGCAGCCCAGGTAACTAAGTTTACTAAGAAGGACACGACATATTAGTGGTTGGAGGAGTATAAGGCCTGCTTTCTAAAGTTCAAGGATTTATTGACTTCAGCACCTATTCCTGCTTTGCCCGAGGAGGGAGTGCCATTTATGGTATACTATGATGCTTCGATAGTGAGTTTGGGTAGTGTATTGATGCAAAGAGAGAAGGCGATAGCATGTGCCTCTAGATAGTTGAAGGTGCATGAGAGAAACTACCCTACCCATGATTCAGAGCTAGCTGTGGTGGTGTTTGTGTTGAATTGATGGTGACATTATATTAATGGGGTGCATTGTGAGATCTTTATCAATCATCGGAGTCTCAAATACATCTTTTCTCAGCCTAATTTGAACATGAGATGGTATAGGTTGTTGGAGTTGCTTAAAGACTATGACATCTCGATTCTATATCACCCGGGCAAGGCAAATGTTGTGGCCGATGCTTTGAGCTAGAAGGCCGCTAGTATGGGGAGTTTGGCATTCTTAAGGGTTGAGGAGAGGGCCTAAGCTTTGGAGGTTTAGTCACTTGCTAGACTATTGGTTTGGTTAGATATTTCCCCTTCTCAGAGTATTTTATTCTTTGTAAAGGCTAGGTCTTCATTTGTTGATTCAGAAATATGCTTACTAGTTTGAGAATGCTAAACTATGCTTGATTCATGATAAAGTGTTGAGGGGTGAATCCAAGGCGGCTACTATTGATTCTAAGGATGTTTTGAGGATAAATAGTAGAGGTTGTGTGCCTAAGGTAGGGGATTGTGTGCGATTGATAATGGAGGAGGCCTATTGTGCTACATATTCCATCTATCCTAGTGTGCCAAATATGTACCATGATTTGAAATAATATTATTGGTGGTTCGGGGAATGTTAGTAGCTTAGTTTGTTGGCTACCTAAACTTTCACCTTATTGGTGAGGGTTTGACTCCCCACATTGTAATTCCCTTCCCATTTACCCTTCCCCTACCCCTAATTTTTTAAAAAAGGCATTATTGGTGGTTCAGAATGAGAATAGATATAGCTGAGTTTGTGGCAAAGTGTTTGCACTACTAGCAAGTTAAGTATGAGCACCAAAGACCTGGTGGATCGATGCAGAGGATACCCATTACTGAGTGGAAATGGGAGCGAGTAGCTATGGATTTTGTTATAGATTTTCCCATGGACTTGGTCAAGTTTGATTCATTTTGGATGGTTGTTGATTATTTAACTAGGTCAGCTCACTTCTTACAGGGGAAGACTAGCTATAATATGGAATAATTGGCTAGGTTGTACATATGGAATATTGTTAGATTGCACGGGGTGTTGGTGCCTAAGTGTCATATCAAGGATATTTGTTCACCTCCTATTTTTGGAAGGCTTTACAGCTTGAATTGTGTACTCATTTAGATTTAAATTCAACTTTTTACACCATCACTGATGGACAGTCCATATGCACTACTTAGGTGTTAAAGGATATTCTTTGGGCTTGTGTGATAGATTTTGGAGGCCGATGGGATCAACACTAGCCTTTGGCAGATTTTCCTTACAACAATAACTATCATTTTAGCATTCAGATGGCACCGTTTGAGGTTTTGGATGACTGGAGGTGTAGATCACCCATTGGACGGTTTGACTCGTGTTCAGCAAATGTGTTGGGTGTGGATCTACTTAGGGATGCAATGAATCGGGTCCGATTGATACAGGGCAGGCTATTGATAGCTCAAAACTGCAAGAAGAGTTAGGCAGATTGGAGGACTAGGACTCTTGTTTTCTCTGTGCGGGACAGTGTCTGGCTGAAGACTTCACCCACGAAGGGTGTGATAAGCTTCTAGAAGAGGGGCAAGCCCAGTCCTAGATTTATTGGCCCATTTGTGATTTTGAGAGAGTTTGTGAGGTAGCCTATGAGTTGCAGTGCCATCGAGATTATCAGTAGTTCATCCTGTATTTCATGTATCTATGCTCCGTTAGTACATTCCAGATGAGTCCTATGTGATCTCTTATGATTCAATTGACTTGGGTTCAGAATAATCTTATGAGGAGGAGCCGGTAGCTATATTGGGTAGGCAGGTCTAGAGGTTGAGGTCCGAGGATATACCTTCAGTGAAGCTTCAGTGGCGGCACTGTCTAGTTGAGGAGGCTACTTGGGAGTTGGAGTTAAATATGAAGGCTAAATATCCTAGCCTTTTTTAGGCTTCAGGTACTTCTTTTCCTTTATATTTGAGGACGGACATTATTTTTAGTAGTGAATGATGTAATGACCTTGCTAGTCATATTTTAGCTTATCTATAAAATTACTGTTTTGCTCTTTTATAAGTTGCTTTGGACCTATTTGAACTATCTATATTGTTAAAACAATGAGTTTTGGCATTTTTGGAAGCTTAAGTTATTAAAAAAAATGAGTTTTTACACTGTTTGAGTTTTGGGTATTGGATCGGAAATCCATTAATTCTATCA
>DF357773.1:32812-84920 GCA_000787875.1 Solanum virginianum
GATCGCAAAAAAGAGTTGGTCATCCTAAGGGTTAGAGTGTTAGTTATTGAAAAAACAGATGGTGGTAGTATGAACACATTGGATTTGAAAGCCGATATTGATGAATTGAAGAAGGAGGTGACTTCCCTCTAGCCTACTAACTTGACCACATTTTTTGATGGGTTGGAAGATCCACTACTCAAGGTGGATGTGGCTGCAATCCCAAATGAGAGGCCGAATGTAAATCTTTCGAGTGATGGAGGTGAGGAGAATCAGAAGGTGAGCACCCAGAGGCTGATGAAGAGACATTGGGAGCGGAGTAAAGCCAAAAGGATCGGGAGGGGCTGGATCGAGTGGAGAATAAGATGGTAGAAGCTGTGATTGCAGCTTCTGTGCTAGATTAGTCCATAGTTGGCATATCTGGTGTGAGTGTACCTGAGCCTGCTAGGGATGACATTGACCTTGAGAGCACACCTGTAGAAGAGGGCATTGATGCCCCATGAAATCTTCCTCAGCTCTGCCACCACCACCATCACTACAGGATTGACTTGACAGGGGATTCTCATACTCATTACTTATAGGACTGACTTAACAGGGGGATTCTCATACTCACTACTTACAGGATTGACTTGACAGGGGGATTCTCATAGTCACTACTTTCTCTTACTCTAACTCTTTCTTATCCCTTGCACATTGAAGGCAATGTTTATTTTCGTAGGAGGGGGTGAGCTTGAAGAATTCCCTATCTTCTGGATATTTTTTTATTTTTGATAAGACAACAATAGTATTTTATTTTGATAAATGGTGCTATTGATGAATATCTAGACAATTTTTAACTTTTTGGGTTTTATATAAATTTTAATTTGGGTTGTAATAGAGTAATGTTTATTTTTATTATTTCTTTTGTTTTTCTTAATTGAATGAATTATTGATTGAAAATGTTTGGCAAACCCCATGCATAGATGACAAAAGTGTGAATGTAATATCATGTCTCTAGTTCTTAGCAATCTGAGCATCGATGATCCATATCTTTGATTTGGATAGTGCCATGGATGAGGAACATGTACTCACTAATTAGCATGTTCTTGATTAATCAATCCCCAAAAGTATTTGAGGAATCTTGAGTAAATTAAGTGAGCAATTGAGCTTTGATATGCGTTGACTGAAAAATTTCAAGCGTGTTACCATTGTTTGATTGCAATGCCATTTTGCCAATGTGGTTCTAGTTATCTTGTTGAAATGTATGTATTGCATCACCAAGAACTTATATAGTTTGTCTTGAGAAGTGACTTCGTTAATTCCAGATTAGGATAGGACTGTAGGACTTCTTTTGTTCCATTAGTCCAATTTGACCATAGTGACATCCATTGGCAGTGAAGTGAATCCTTAGTTAACCCCTTTTGAGCCTTGATCCCTTCTTTTGCAACTTTGTAACCTTCACTCATGTTTGTGAAAGACAAGTCCTTTGTGTTCTTTACCAATCCCTCCTTGAACTTAAAAGTGAAGCAGTGTCCAAAGGCTAAGTTGGGGGTGGTTAGTAGGAAGAAGGAAGTTGTCTTCTATGAAAGAGTCAGAAAAAAAGGGTTAGAATGAAAGAAAGATATCGAGGAGTCCTAGAAGAACAATGAAAAGAAAAAGTGAGAATCAAAAAGTTTGAAAATTGAGGGCCCTCCAAAAAAAGAGAAAGAAAGTCTTGTTGTGAAAGAAAAGACAAAACGTAGACACTTAGGGTGATGAATCAAAATGCAAAAGAGATGTTGAGAATGAGATGGATAAAAGTGAACCAAAAGAACCTTTGTTCTTGAAAAGAACATATTGCTACCCTACCTAACGTTTACCCTACATTGCAATCCTAAAAACGTCCTTTGGGATCCTAATCCGGAAGAAAGTCAAGTGAACTCTGATTGAGAATAAAGGCAAGTCTAAAGGTTGAAGCTTACATGTTATTTCTTATTTGGGAGAGTGAGAGCTGAAGAGATCTTCTATAATGAAACGACATAATATTGAGTGCCAGGATCTTCTTTACCGTGAGGGAAAATAGTGATGTTTTAGGGCAGTGATTAGCAGCTCCATAAGCAATTGTGAGCATAGCAATGTTTTAATTACCTATTAGTTATCTTTCGAGGCTTCAAGGTCACGTAAGTGGTTTTTGGAAGTTTGAGAAAGGATGAAAAAGGTGAAAATATATGTGTTGCTTCTTATGTCCCTATGTGCAATCTCTGGTTTGGATAGATTAATGTTTGATTTACTTGAGGGAAAGCAAAGGCTTAAGTTGGAGGTATTGATGAGTCCATATTTCGGACTCATTTTGGGGTCAAATTGCAAGGAAACATTACCCTTAGTGTACTAATGATTCCAACTGCTAACAGATATGCATGCGCTATGACAATAAATGGAGTTAAAAGAGTACAAAAGGGCAAGACTTGGTAGAATCTTGGAAAGCGAGCAAAAGTGTTGAAAGGCGATGAAAAGAGGTTTTGCCGACATACTCAGCAAACCGTCAAATGCTTAAGGAGATCGCCTAACTATATAACAACCAAGGTTACAAGTTAAGTCAGAAGTGCAATTAGGATCGATTTCAGAAATCATACTCTACGATATGCCAAAATACACAAGTGATAGCCTCAAGTTACAGCAACCAAAGCCCCAAAACACTTACTGAAAGGCAATATGAAGAATGTTTTAGTATATCATCGAATTGGAAAGGAAGAGTAAAGAGTCAACACCTAATGTTGCAGTGGAAAAAGCCTCATAAAGATGAACAAGAAAGTAGTCAAGTGCATATTCAATGGTCGGCCTTAACCGCCGAATGACATTTTATAGCATAAACTTTCACATATTCCTACAAAGCATATAAGCAACATTTGAAAGGAAATTATACACCATCTGTTCATTCTATATCAGAACAATTAATTTGTATTAGTAGTACACATAACTTTCCTCGTAGTACAAGGGAGGCTAGTTCTGAAGCTTTTGGGAATCAAATGAGAGAAGATTAGCTAGTCATATTATTTTTTACTCAATCTTGTTACCCATGACTTCTGCTACTATGTATGGTAATCAATCTTTAATTTCTAACATATATGGCTTAAACCCCCATGTTGGGTGTGCTTTTGATATGGGTCTATAATTTACTTAATGGGTTTGTGATATCTTGACTTCTCTATAGTTGATTTGGATGAATTTATATCCATTCCTCAATTTAATATAAAAAATTTTAAGGTTGCAAAGTTGGAGTTTTGTTTTAGATCTCTAATTATTACCTTAGCTAGGACTAATAGAGTGTGGAATGAATATAATGGCTAGAAATCTTATGGGGTTTCAATTGATATCCACAATCATGGATTAAATGGCCAAGGTGGTGGGTGTATTTCATAACTTCTTAGGCCATGCGTGTTCTCGGAGCTCTGCATGCAATATCTTAGTTGATTCCTACAAAACACCTACAAGTGACCTGGCCTATTCACTCAATGTCAACGCATGTAATCAAGTGTCTAGACCCATTTGATAGATTATTGTCCATATTTGCACATCCCCAATATTTTCCCTTAATAGTTGTTTAATTTGTAAATTAGAATTTGTTAGCTGAACTCTGTTTTAATTACTACAACCCCTGAATCCTACAATTACTTGGTCCAACGAGTCACTTCCGCCTTGAACAATGATTCCTTGTTGGATAGACCTAACCTCTAAAGTTGCATTATTGACAACCATCCCTTCTGTCTTTGAGTAGTTTGGTTAAGCGAAATTTGTAGCCACATCATCTTCTTAGTGGCAGGGCCACACTGCCTACTTGGTAGCACCACAGTGCAACACGTCACCTCTCCTATCAGCAACCTTTCAATCCATTTTTTGATGTTTCGGGCTCATTCGGAGCAAAAATTTTGCAAATGAACTATGTAACTTTAATAATTTCAATTTTCCAAATTTAATGGCACAGATAAAATTCCTACTGGAGGTTATTACAATCTAGTATGGGTACCATTTTCTTATATGCAACTTTTAACTGAAAGCCCTTAAGGAGTCAAATCGCATTCGAATGTCATCGGTGCCAAACGAAGGGTCATTCTAGACCAAACATAATTATTCAAAACTGACTACACTGTCATTTTTCTCATCCAGGTGCATTTTTGGAGGGTGTTGACTAAAGTCAACTATTGCATAATATAACTGCACTGAACATGCTGCTAGCCTAATTTGGCCATTCCAGAGCTAATGGAATTATTTGAATTCTTCTTTGAGGCTGTTTATTAGGACTTTACTTGAAAATTCATTTTACAGTTAAAATCTTCTGTTGAACCCGAAGAGCTATATAAATCTCAATCGATTCTCCCATCAACCAAAGTGATAGTACAAACAAGTCAAAAATAGCCCAAGGTCACTATGCACATGCTCAACTGATTAAATACTCACAAAAATATAGAAATGACCTAGAGGGTCATTACAGGTTCTAAGTATGAAAAACATGTGTTAATGATAATGATGATGATGTTTTAATGATGATGATGCTGTGATGATGATGAGGTGACCTAATAACCTAATTATGATGTTAAGATGAGGAATATACCCACATTATGTGAATGTTAAGTAGATGGACTATTCCTATGGTCTGAGATTTTTTCGTGAAGTATGATGACTATTTTACAAGTTACGAAAGTATGATATTGATAAAATATGAATTATGTTTAAAGCTACGTATATGCATGATTATGCATATCATGGGATATGACTTTGCGCTGAATTACCTTATATGAAGGGGGACTATCTCCAAGGATTCTTATATAAATCTTCAAGTCTCATAACTGCGTGCCATCATAGGTTGATGATTATGTGCCTATAATGTTAGCTATTGTATCTAACTAGCATTATGTTCATATGATACTCATCCCTGTAGGATAGAGCCTAAAAGGTAGGACTGTATATGTATATGTGAGTCTCACCATGCTAGGATAGAGACAGCAGGGTTAGGGCTGGGTCTACCTTGGCAAAGTAAAATCCTCTTTCGCTAGGCATAGAGGGAACGTCGAGATTTCATATAATAGTCTGCATTGTCATATTGTCAGTTATGGTCTTATTCCTACATACTAATGTGATACCTCATAACTTTATACTCTTATATATTCATGTTTCAAACCTTATGTTTTTAGGTTGGGGGTGTATTGGGTTCATGTGAGACTCCTAGTAACTAAACGAGTTCAAGACTTCCCTAAAAGTTGAGTTTTGGGTGATGATTCAAGTAGGTGTCCACTTTAAACAAGCATAACTTTTAGTACATTTAGAACTGGGTGGCCGGCAACATGTCAAATGAATACTCTTTGAGTTAACATCGCAATACACTTGGTCGCACCTCACTCCAAGATCGGATGAAGGAGTTATGATCATTTTTGTAAGACCCTCCCATGCAGTGATGCCACACGGATAGCTTGACGGACAATGTGCCCTTGGACGGGCCGTCTAGGTGAAGTGGGGTTGGAAAGGGCCATTTTTGGGATAAGGAAGGTGACACATCTAGTGGCATGGGCCATGTGGCTTGCCACTGACCGTGTGGAGGGGTCATAAGGTGTGTCAAGGAGGCTTGTTAGGCATAGGGAAAAAATATGACTAAGGGTGGTGCCATGGGCACCCTTGATGGGCCGTGTGAGGGGGAGGTCTCCTGTGTCCTGGGCATGAGGTGGCCTACCATCATTCTTGCATCCAAGTCTGGTGCAACGGACTATCAAACAGACCGTGAAGTATCACACAGCCCGTGGGGTGGTCTGTCATAGTGACTAGACATCAATATTTCAAAGTTTTCCCAACTTCTATTTTTTTAGGCACTTCACACGGGCATTTCACATGACCCATAGAGTGCCCCATGACTAGTCAAGTCTCCAGCAAGATGACACTTGTCCAATTTTTCCATCTGTTCACTAATGGTATTTTCATAAATTTTAATTACTCTAATGCCCTTTTTAGAATTCCAATGCTATATTAACCTTTCTAAAAGGTGATGAAGGGTTTTGATGTGTATTTCTTGAGGGTGTTGCAAGGTGTTGATTGATGGTTTTACAATGAATTTTCTTGCATGATTACACTCTTGAATTGCATGGTTTTACACTTTCACTACACACCCGCGTATTTGTTAAAATGTTCGGTTATAGTTTCTTGAGAAATTAATGATCTAATGCATGTCTTATGTTATGAATGATGTTATGATGATAAAAGAAGAGTATGTACATGATGTTATGATGATGATAAAAGGAAAATATGCATATGTTATCTCTCTATAGTGTTGAATTGACCATAGCCAATTGAAGGATATGTCTCAATCACCATGGGTGGTAGGGTGTGACCATCCTCTAACCTATTGGAGGGTTTGTACTTTGGCACCATATGAGGTAGGGTGTGACCAACCTCTGACCTATCAAGGGGTTTGTACTCTGGCACCATAGGAGGTAGGGTGTGACCATCCTCTAACATATCAAGGGGTTTGTACCTTGGAAACCTATTGAAGGGTTTGTACCTCAATCACTATGGGTGGTAGGGTGCAATCATCCACCATAGTATGCCTTTACTACAAGAATCACTCATGCATGTCATCTTGTTATATGATAGTTAATTGCTAAATTTATGCATATCGATTATGTCACTTATCTCTTGTCGCATTGCATCCTACATACTTAGTACATTCAAATGTACTAACTCATACTCTTGCCTACATGGTATCACCATGTAAGAACTAGAGCACAAGTTGATTAACCTCCTCCATATGGCTAGTTTGGTACTACTCACACTAGTTGTTGAGTCCATTTCGGGGACCTTAAGCTATTTTTCTCTTATTAGGTATTGAGACACTCTTCTTTGTTCGTTACTTAGCTTTGACGGTGAGCCTGGTTGCTTTGTCTTGGCCCTTGCTCTATCTTTGTAGTAGAGGTGTTGTTGGACATGCTATGTATCTATGATATGAGTTTTGATTCTTTTATCTCTTGATTATGATGTGATGTAAGCTATCCCCTTAGTCCCATTGCCCTATGTCTATTCTAGTATGTCATTTAAATGCTTTCATACCCAATGATGTGTAGTAATTAGTTAAGAGGCTTGTTTAGAGTTCCTTCGGGTTCCTCATTCGTCGTGTCACATCTAGGCCCTAGGCTTGGGTCATAACAAACTTGGTATTATAGCACTAGGTTTTTTGATCTTGGAGTCCAACACACTGTGTAAATTAGAGTTTTGTTCATGGTTGTGTTGTGCATCACAACCATGAGTAGGAGGTTATGAGATAATTTAGGAAATATTTCCCTTCTTTATGATTATAAGTCATGCTATAGAGTTATAGTAAATTTTTCCCCCCAAGAATTTTTCTTTACTATGCTAGATTATGCTAAACACTCGAGGAAGAAGGGCCCAAACTCCCGAGGAGCCACCTACCAATAGTGAGCTCTTGGATGCTCACACTATGCTTGCCCAATTTGTGACCAATGAAGTCAACCAAGGGGCCCAAGCCCCTCATGCTACTACCCTGGGAGCTGGGGTAGGGGACTTCACGAGGATGAATCCTCCGGTGTTCTATGGGTCAAAGGTAGATGAAGTTCCACAAGAGTTCATTGATGAGGTCTACAATATTTTGACTATCATGGGTTTTGGGCTGAATGATAAGGCAGAGTTGGCATCGTACCAACTCAAAGGGGTAGCCTAAATATGGTATGACCAATGGAAGTAGGAGAAGGGAAATGGTAATGTGGTGCTTTGGGAGTAGTTCAAAATGGCTTTCCTTAATCAGTTCTTCCCTCTAAGCTTAGGGAGGCTAAATTGGTAAAGTTTATGAATTTGAAGCACGGTTCATGAGGCTAAATTATTTCTTTATACCCTCAAGTTCTGTCAACTATCAAAGTATGCTCCTCATTTGGTGGCCGATCATACATCTAGGATGAATAAGTTTGTGATGGGGGTCTCCGACTTGGTGAGTGAAGAATGTCAGTCTGCCATGCTAATTAGCGACATGGACTTATCTCGTTTGATGACCTATACCTAGCAAATAGAGGAGGAGAAATTGAGGAAGAGAAGGAATCATAAGGCCAAGAGGTCCTATTTTGAAGGTAAGTTTCAAAAGGGTGGTCGATCCCACCATGGCCAAGGGTTTTCTCATACTTCCAAGGTGGGCTTTGCTAATGATTTCCCAAGGCCTCAAGATGTTGGTGGTGTGTATCCTATTGTTCAGTGTCCAAGTGTGGTAGAGGTCATAGTGGCCCATGTTTGAAGGACACTAACGTTTGTTTTAGTTGTGTGAAGATGGGTCACAAAATGTTTGAATGCTCTCGGTATTGCAACAAGGGTAAGGAGGTCCATCAATAAGGTGCTAATGTGGCTCCTTTGAGGAGAGGTGGCCGACAAGGTGGTACCCAAGGCACAATCGATTTTATGAACCCAAGGGAGACAAGGGGTTGATGAGATGCATAATGTCGTCATTGGTATGTTAAAAATCTTTGATTTTGATGTGTATGCTTTGATTGATCTGGGTGCCACTCTTTCTTTTGTTGCCCCCTTAATTGCCAAAAAGTTCCATGTTGAGCCCAAATTTTTGCATCAGTCATATGAGTTGTCTACTCCTATTGGTATATCTATTGTTGCTAGAAAAGTCTATAGAAGTTGTCCTATTTGCATCTTGCATAAAATCTTACCTTGTGATCTTGTTGAGTTGGATATGGTTGATTTTGATGTTATTCTTGGGATGGATTGGTTACATGCATACTATGCTTCTATTGACTATAGAACCCATAGGGTCAAGTTTCAATTTCCAAATGAACCCGTCCTTGAGTGTGAGAGTCAAAATATAGTGGTCAAGGGTAGATTCATCTCTTCCATTAAAGCCCGTAAGTTGGTCTCCAAGGGGTGTCTTTACCATCTTGTGAGGGTTAGAGATGTGTACTCTAAAGTCCCTTCTATAGAGTTTATTTCTGTTGTGAATGTGTTCTTTATGTCTTTCAAAATAACCTTCCCGGTGTTCTACCACAAAGGGAAATAGATTTTGGTATAGACCTCCTCCTCGATACTCAATCTATCTCCATTCCCCCTTATCGTATGGCCTCGACAGAGTTGAAGGAGTTAAAGGAGCAATTGAGGGATTTGTTGGAGAAGGGATTTATTAGGCCTACCCAATCACCTTGGGGTGCACTATTGTTGTTTGTAAAGAAGAAGGATGGGTCACTTAAAATGTGCATTGACTAACGGCAACTTAATAGGGCCATATCAAGAATAGGTATCATTTTCCAAGGATTAATAATTTGTTTGCCGAATTGAACGGGGCTAGCTTTTTCTCTAAGATTAATCTTCGATCTGGGTATCATCAAGTGAGAGTGAGGGAGTGTGATACCCTGAACCCTAAAGACGGCCTTCCAGAATAGGTATGGGCATTATGAGTTTGTTGTGATGTCGTTTAGGTTAACCAATGCACCAGCTATCTTCATGGACCTTATGAATTGGGTCTTCAAATGCTACCTCTATTCCTTTGTTGTTATGATATTATTTGGGTTGACTAAGGCACCGATCATCTCATGGACCTAATGAATAGGGTCTTCAAACCTTACCTTGATTCCATTATTATGGTCTTCATTGATGATATTTTGATCTATTCACATAGTAAGGAGGAGCATATGGGTCATTTGAAGGTTGTAAGGTTTGTGAATGGGTTCTCCTCCATTGCTTCTCTTATGACAAAATTGACTTAAAAGAAGGATAAAATTGTGTGGACCGATGAGTGTGAGAGGAGCTTCTAAACATTGAAAGATAAGCTTGTGTATGCTCTTATATTGTCACTACTAGATGAGCTTGAGGGATTTATTATGTATTGTGATGCTTCTATAGGTCATTTGGGTTGTATTCTAATGCAAAATGGTAAGGCGATAGCCTATGCTTCTAGGGAATTCAAAGTGCATGAAAAGAACTATCCTACTCAAGATCTTGAATTAGCCGTTGTGGTGTTTTCCTTAAAGATTTGACGTCGTTATTTGTATGGGGTATGTGTTGATGTGTTCATAGATCATAAGAGCCTCCAATATGTCTTTACTCAAAGAGATCTCAACTTGAGACAAAGAAGGTGGCTACAACTTCTTAAGTACTATGACGTGAGTATGTATTACCATCATAATAAGGCAAATATTATGGCAGATGCTTTGAGTCTGGTGTCTATGGGTAGCCTAGCTCATATTGATGGTAGTGACAAGGAGATAGCTAGGGAGATGCATTGATTAGCTAGATTAGGGGTTAGGTAGGAAGAAGGGGGTAATGGTGTTGTTATTGTTGATGGTTCTAAATCTTCCTTGGTTGGTGAGGTGATAGCAAAACAAGATCTTGACTTCTCCTTGTTTGAATTGAAGGCCTTGGTGCCCTTCGATACCAAGGTAAGTTGTGTGTGACTTGGGTTGATGGTTGGAGGGAGAAAATCCTTGATGAGGCCTATAATTCCTCTTATTCTATCAACCCCAATTCTACCAAAATGTATAGAGACTTGGAATATGTATTGATGGGGAGGCATGAAGAGGAACATCACCGAATTTGTTTCTGATTGCCATAGTTGTCAACAAGTCAAAGTCGGACATCAAAGGCCGGGTCGCCTAACCCAAGACATAGAGATACCTACTTGGAAGTGGAAGGTGATTAATATGGACTTTGTCATTAGGTTGGCCAAGACTAGAAAAGGTTTTGATTCCATTTGGGTTGTGGTGCCACACGAACCATGGAATGCCACATGACCAGTCAAGTCTCCAGTGAGATGACACTTTGCCAATTTTTCTATCCGTTCACTAATGGCATTTTCATAAATATTTGTTACTCTAATGCCCTTTTTGGACTTCCAAAGCTATCTTAACCTTCCTAAAAGACCTAAACCCTATTCCAAAGGATTAAACACAACTTCATACTTTTGGAGGTCTTTTCAAAGGGGTCTTGGTATAAAAGTTCACCTTAGTACAGGGTTTAACCCTCACATGGATGGACAAGCCAAAAAAACCATTCAAGCACTTAAGGATATGCTTAGGGCTTGTGTCTTGGAGCTTAAGGTTAGTTGGGATGATCATCTTCCATTGATTGAGTTCGCCTACAATAATAGATATTATTATAGGATCAGTGTGGATCTTTTTAAGGCTCTTTATGGGAGACATCGTAGATCACCAATTGGTTGGTCTGAGGTTGGTGAGGTAGCTTTGTTAGGACTAGATCTGGGTATGAATGCTCTTAAGAAGGTTATAATGATTAGAGAAAGGTTGAAGATGGCCCAAAGTCGCCAAAAGTCTTATATCGATGTGAGGAGAAGGGATCTTGAATTCGAAGTTGGTGATTGGGTTTATTTGAAAGTGCCAACCATGAAGGGTGTGATTCATTTTGGGAACAAGGGAAAGTTAAGCCCAAGATATGTGGGTTCTTATAGGGTGATGAAGAGAATTGGCAAGGTAGCCTATGAGTTGGATTGCCTAGTGAGATACATTTGGTTCATCCAGTCTTTCAAGTATTCATGTTGAGGAAATGTATGGGAGATCCTAATGCCATTGCACCTCTTGATGCTGTGGGTGTAGTTGAAGATAATTTGACATATGAAGAGGTTCCGATTAAGATCTTGGAGAGACAAGTGAAGAGATTGAGAAAGAAGGAAGTGGCTTTCGTTAAGGTCCTTGGGAGGAATCTACAAGTTGAGAGTGCAACTTGGGATGCTGAGGCAGACATCCAAAAGTGATATCCTTACCTTTTCCACTCCACTTAAGCCTAAGGTATTGATCTAAATCCTTTATATGATCTTAGGTCTTTAGTTCATCTCTATGTCATCGCATATGTTCATGTCCAGACTTGTGAAAATCATGTTTAAATGCATTTGTTGCATCCATGTTAGGTTAAAATCTTCATGGATACCTTCCTTGTATATGTTTCTTTGACATTCAGGGACAAATATTCCCAAGGGAGAGATATTGTGATACCCCTTAAATCTATCCTCTTATGTATCCATGTTTCAAGCCTCATGTAGTTAGGTTGGGGATGTATTGGGTTCATGAGAGACTCCTAGTACCTCTACGAGTTCAAGACTTCCTTAAAAGTTGAGTTTTGGGTGATGGTTCATGTAGGGGTCCACTTTAAACAAGCATAACTTTTATCACATTTAGAACTAGGTGGCCCACGACATTTCAAATGAAAACCTTTTGAGTTAGCTTTGCAACGCACTTGGTTTCACCTTATTCCGAGGATGGATGAAGGAGTTATGATCATTTTCGTGAGACCCTCCCGTGCAGTGATGTCACACGGATATCTTGACGGCCAGTGTGCCGTTGGATGGGCTGTCTGGGTCACTTGGCATTGGAAAGGGCCATTTTTGGCCTAAGGAAGGTGGTTTCCATTAACCGTATGGAGGGGTCACAAGGTGTGTCAAGGAGGATTGTTGGGCATAGGAAAAAAAATGTGGCTAAGGATGGTGCCACAGGCACACTTGATGGGCCGTGTGAGGGGGAACAGCTCATGTGGCCTGGACGTGAGGTTGCCTGGCCTCATTTTTGCAACCAAGTGTTATGCAACGGACCGTGAAGCATCACACGGCCCATGGGGTGGTCTGTTAAAGTGATGAGACGTTAATTTTTCCATGTTTTCCCAACTTCCATTTTTTTCTAAGGCACTTCAGACGGGCACTCCACACGAACCATGGAATGCCACATGACCAGTCAAGTCTCCAGTGAGATGACACTTTGCCAATTTTTCTATCCGTTCACTAATGGCATTTTCATAAATATTTGTTACTCTAATGCCCTTTTTGGACTTCCAAAGCTATCTTAACCTTCCTAAAAGACCTAAACCCTATTCCAAAGGATTAAACACATTACTCTCATCTCTAATACACTTCTCAATTCTCTCAAAAGCCTTAACCAAGACCCCAATACTAATTTCAAGGAAACTCAAGAACATGTTTGGATTCCATGACCCACTTCCAAGCTTCCATTCTTTCTCAACTCAATTTCAAGGAACTTAAAGTCTAATGTATGTGGGTTTCTTTCATAGGTTCCTTGCACCCATGATACACAAGCTTTCTTTAACCTAAATTTGCATGATTTAAAGTCGATTTACTCATGAGCCTAATTTATAATGAAAATCACTGCACACTATATTAAAGCTTCACGAAAGTATAGTTGTTTTACCATGTTTTGGGCTATGAATCAAAGAACTAATATAACATTTGATGAAGGGTTTTGATGTATATTGCTTAAGGGTGTTACAAGGTGTTGATTGATAGTTTTACAACGAATTTTATTGCATGATTACACTCTTGAATTGCATGGTTTTACACTTGAACTACATACCCGCCAAGTTTTTGATAAGATGTCCGGTTATAGTTTCTTGAGAAAGTAATGGTTTAATGTATGTCTTATGTTATGAATGATGTTATGATGATGAAAGAAGAGTATGTATGAGTGTTATGATGATGATAGAAGGAAAGCACGTATATGGTATTTCTCTACAGTGTTGAATTAACTATAGCCAATTAAGGGGTATGCCTTAATCACCATGGGAGGTAGGGTGTAACCATCCTCTAACCCATCAAGGGGTTTGTACTCTGGCATAGGTGGTAAGGTGTGACCATCCTCTAACCTATCTGGGGCTTTGTACTCCGGCACCATGGGAGGTAGGGTATAACCATCCTCCAACCTATCAAGGGGTCTGTACCTTGGTAACCTATTGAGGGGTTTGCACCTCAATCACCATAGATAGTAGGGTGCAACCATCAACCATAGTATGGTCTATTTTCACACTTGTATTATAATATATGAAGCATGCCTTTACTAAAAGCATTACCCATACAAGTCATCTTATTATATGATAGTTAATTGCTTAGGATATGCATATCGATTATGTCACTTATCTCTTGTTGCATTGCATCCTACATACATATTACATTCAAACGTACTAACGTATACTCATCCCTACATGATATCACTATGTAGGAACAGGAGCACAAGTTGATCATCCTTCTTCATGTGGCTAGTTTGATACCACTCAAGCTAGTTGGTGAGTCCTCCACTTGGGTAACCTTAGGCTATGTTTCCTTTATTATATATTGGAACACTCTTCTTTATTGTTTACATAGCTATGAGGGTGAGCCCGGTTGCTTTATGTTGGTCCCCGCTCTATCTATGTTGTAGAGGTGTTGTTAGACATACTATATATCTATGATATGAGCTTTGACTCTTTCGTCTCTTGATTATGATGTGATGCAAGCTTTCCCCTTAGTCTTATTGTCCTATTTCTATTCTAGTATGTCATTTTAATGCTTCCGCGATGAATGATATGTAATGACTAGTTAAGAGGCTTGTTTATGGTTTCTTTGGGTTTGTCATTCTCCATGTCACCTCTAGGCCCTAGGCTTGGATTGTGACAATGTATGCTAGGATTATGAATAGTTTTTATGATGTTTTTACCCATGGTTTTAAACATGCATTACTCATACATATTGTGTTCTTATTATATTGATTATGGTTATACATATTTATATTATGATGTCATGTTCCTCGGTGAATGACATACCTATATAGATAGTACATTCAACATACTAAGGCATACTTCTTCGCCTACATAATCTAACCGTTTAGGAATGGACGATGAGACTACTCTTCCTATTCGTAGCTAGATTTTGAGTTGATCTTTTAAAAACTTATGGTGAATTTTCATGCTTTGTGAACAAGCCCCTTCTATATGATTTTTTTCCTTATGTTGAGACTTTATGGCTTTTCTTTTGATGCATATCTTAAGGGTGAGCGAATAAGCTATTTTCTAGTCCCCGCAGAGATCTTATGATATAGAGGAATGATTTGGACCAATGATGTTGTAATTTCCTTACGGGAATTATTTGACTCATGTAATGTCATATTCCCCTTGCTACTCTCTTATGTTTTGTTTACTTTACCTTATGTATATTTATGATATAAGCATGAGGCTTAGATGTGATGCCTTCAAGTGCCACATTCGTCGTGTGACGGCTAAGCCCTAGATTTGGATTGTGACAAAAGTGGTATCAAATCACAATGTTAGAGAGAATTCTAGGGAGTCTAACATGTCGCGTCAAGTAGAGCCTTGTTCATAGGTGTGAAGTTCTCAACATCCATGGGCGAGAGGTTATGAGACATTTAGGAAATCTTCACTTCTTTTATGATCTATGTCATGCAATCAAGACTGTCATTCCCTACCATTTGTCTTTTGATTTTTTGAAAATACCTCTACGATGTGCTTCAATGCCTAGAGGAGTTGTTCCTAATAAAGACCAAGTTCCTCTGGCTCTTCAAATTCCTTATGGTCCTCAAGCTGACCAAGTTACCAATGATGAGTTTAGAGCTGTTATTATTATGTTTGCTCAAGTCGTTTCTTTTCCAAGGATTCCTACTTCACCTTCTAGTATAAGATATGTTTTCTATGATGAATCCTCTTTAGTTCCATGGTTCAAAAGTTGAGAAGGATACACAAAAGTTAATTGGTGAGGTCTATAAGATAGTGGAGATTATGGGGGTATCTTCGAGGAGAAAGCCGAATTTGCGGTTTACAACTTAAGGGAGTTACTCAAGTCTGGTTCACATAATGGAAATTTGAGATAGTCAAATTAAGGTCTATTAATTAGGAGATTTTTAAAGCCGCTTTCCTTGATCATTTCTTCCCATGTGAACTAATGGAAGCTAATGTGACGGTGTTAATGAATTCGAGGCAAGGCGGTATAAGTGTGAGGGAATATGCCTTTAAGTTCATAAAATTATCTATTGTGGTCCTTCTTTGGTGGCCGACTCTAGGGACCATATGAACAAGTTCACTTTGGGTATATTGGACTTAGTGAAGATGGAATATAAGGTCGCGATGCTCATCATGGAGATAAATATTTCTTGGCTCATGACATATATCAAAAACATAGAGGGTGAGAAACTTCAAAAGATAAGGATGAGAGTTTAAAAAAGGGCTCATTTTGATGGTCAATTTTTGTATACTAAGTATGGTGTAGGTCATTCGCAAACAGGCTAAGGCCATCTAAAGGTGCTTCCTAAATGTTTGACAAGGATAGGGTGCCTAACCCTAAGGCTCATGGTGATGTCATGAAAGGTTGTGCTATTCCTCTTAGATGTCCCAAGTGTGGGAGAAACCATGTTGGCAAATGCTTGAGAGGTACCAATGCATGTTTTAGTTCTGGAAAGGTGGGACATAAGATTTCCAAATGACCCCATGTTTCTACTAAAACGAAAGAAGGGCATCTACAAGGTTAAATAGTTCTAAGAGGGAAATTGCAACAAGGTACCATGTTCAAGTGGTGGTCCATGCGATAATCAATTTTATACTTTGTACGCTAGGCAAGAGGTTGAGGAGTCTCCCAATGTGGTTGCTGGTATGTTAAGAGTCTTTGATCATGATGTGTATAATTTTCTTGACCCCAGTGCCAATATGTTTTTTATTACTCCTTACCTTGCCATAAATTTGATGTGTCTTCGGAAGTCTTATTAGAGCCTTATTGGGTCTATACTCCAATTGGTAAGTCAATCCTAGCCAAGAAAGTCTATAGAAATTATCCTGTGTCAATCTTGCATAAAGCCTTTCCATGTGATCTTGTTGAACTTGATATTACCGAATTTGATGTTATTCTTGGTATGGATTAGTTGCATGCATCTTATATGTCTATTGATTTTAGAACCCATAGGGTCACATTCCAAGTTCCTAATAAGCCTATCCTTGAATGGAGGAGAACGAATTTGGTTTTCAAGAAAAAGTTTGTTTCTTATGTAAAGGCTATAAAAATGATTTCCAAAGGTTGCATATATTACGTTGTTCGAGTCATGGATGTTGATTCTAATGTTCCTATTCTAGATTAGGTCCTATAGCTAATGAGTTTCTCAATATCGTTCTTGATGATTTGCCCAGTATTCCTCCGGTAAGGTAAATTGACTTTGGTAATGATCTTTTATCTAATACTTAACCTATTTTTATGCCTCCATATCTCATGACCCCGAAAGAGTTGAAAGAATTAAAGGAACAATTAAGCGATTTGCTTGATAAAGGGTTCATAAGGCCTAGTGTGTCTCAACGGGGTGCTCCTATATTATTTGTAAGGAAAAGGGATGGTTCACTTCGGATGTGTTTGGACAATCATCAATTGAATAACGTGACCATTATAAACAAGTATCAACTTTCGAGAACTAATGATCTATTTGACAAAATAGAAGGTGCAAGTTACTTTTCTAAGATTAATCATTGGTCTGGATAGAACCAATTAAGGGTGAAGGAAGATGACATTCCAAAAATGGCATTTATAACTCGGTATGGTAATTTTGAATTCTTTGTTATGTTATTTGGACTAACAAATGCCCCATCGTTGTCATGGATTTGATGAACAGGATCTTTAAACTATATTTTGATATGTTTGTGGTTGTGTTTATGAATAATATATTAGTCTACTCACGAGATACAAGGAAGCACGAGAGTTGTGTTGCAAATAGTCAGAGATAGGCAACTTTTTGCCAAGTTTAGCAAGTGTGAGTTTTGGCTAAGGGAGGTGACTTTTCATGGCTACGTTATTTCAGGTGATGATATTAAAGTGGATCTATAGAAGACAAAAGCAGCGAAGAATTGGCTTACACCATTGTCTCTATCCGATGTTAGGATCTTTTTGGGTTTGTTCGAATATTATTGGAGATTTGTCAAAGGATTTTCTTCTATTGCTGATATGCTGCGAAAATACAATACTTTTGATGCTCAAAACTTGAAATTTTGTGTGTTCTCGATGCGATGATAGTTTATTTTATGTGTTTGTGTGTTTATGTTTGGTAGATTATAGGTTGGCCTTCATTTTGGCAAAAATTGCAAAAGTTGCTGAGTTTTGTTGTCATACGAGATCCTTTATGGTCTGTATATCATTCTACCAACCGTAGGGTTGTTTCATGGACAATTCCAGTGAGGGGCTATTTTTTGAAGCTCATTCTACGAATATGCAGATGAGCTATAGAGAGGTTTACGAGCCATAAAAGATGGTTCGTACCCTGAGGATCAAAGACTTGGACTTTTAGGAATTTCATTAGACGAAACCCCCTTTACGAGTTGTAAATCACTTTACGAGTCATAGAGGAGTGTCATAGAGTTGAAGTCCAAATTTCCAGCAACTGAGTACGAGACCTCGATTATGGGTCGTGGATGCAATATGCCCGTAAGAATCCTTTCGTATGGCGTAACATGAATTTTAATTATTATAATTAGGGTTTTTAGGTTATTTTTCATAAATTTTTGCCTATTACTCAGAGAACTCAATATTTTTGAGGAAGAAAATTGTAAGATCATATTGGAGAGTCTTAGAGAACACTTGTAATTTAATTTTACCTTAAAGATTGTGATTCTTATTGAAGTTGGATTGCTTTTTCGTAATTCTATTATTTAAGTGTTTAATTATGTCTTCTTAATTCATAATTCTTACATCTACACATAGCATGAATTGCTAAATCCACAACTAGGGTTGTGGGAACCATGAAGAACTAACAAAGTAAAACCTGATAATTCATGCTTCTTGTAAGGAGTATATGCATGTCTTAATTAACTCTCTTCATTTTTCATGCTTTCTAGTGGTGGCCAACATTAGAACCTACCTAGTTTTACTGAATGCACGAAGGTAGCATAATAGGAAAAGATACTAATTAACAGAACTCGATTAATATATTCTCATCTAATCAACCAAACTGAGCCAAAGGGAGGTTGTGCTGGGACTAATAGGTAAAGGTTAGTAATGCACAGTATGGATATGAGCCAAATCATATAGTGAAATTCACCTCTCACCTTTGACCAAAGGGCTTGATCAACATAAATTACCATCCTGCATGTTATACACTAGAACAAAATTAGGTTATCCGGTGATACAGAGTTGGGATTCATGGGGAACACAATACCCTAGTTTCTCTCCATTATTGACTTCTCTCTTATGATATTAGCTTAGTTATAATTCTTATTGATTATTGCAAACATCCCCCCCCCCCCGTTGGGGAAGTAAGTTGATTGATTATTCAGATAGAAAATTGGTGAATTTTCTTGAGTCTAAGTATTCCCTGTGGGTTCGACTCTAACCTTTGTTAGGTTCTATTTCTTCACAACAACTGCTTTATCCTCTAAAAAGGAGGTGTAACTTAGGCGACACCAAGATTTTGGCAATGTTGCCAGGGAATAAGGCTAGACTTAGTGAATTTATTAGTAATTTGAGTGTTAATCCTTAGTTCCTTTATTTTACTTTTATTTGTTATTTTGTTCTTTTTTAGGGTGTAGGTAGTTCCTTTATTTTACTTTTATTTGTTATTTTGTTCTTTTTTATGGTGTAGGTGTAGTGTATACCCAACACTTAGATTCAAGGCAATCCCTTAACTTGTTTTGACCCAGAGATCCACAGAACGTTGAGAAGAATGGCCAAAGACAATGCCAAAAACCTCGCTAATGTAGATCTGAACAGGAAATACAATGAGAATGCTGAAAAGAGAATCTATCTCCTCTTGATAATATTTCTCCATAGCCTCAGATTTAAATGCCAACGCTTGCTAGTGGAATCAGTACAGTTTGAATACTATGGCTATGGAAGTGACTGGAGTTATTGTGTTTTCAACACTACTGGCAAACACAAGTCTCAAGTGGGTTACTTCAGATGCTACAAAACCATGGGCTATTTATGGGCTTACTATCGGAGGATCCTTATATCTATCTACAGAATGTATCATTCATCTGTAAGAGTGTGATAGGGATATAGAATCTGTCTATGGATATTGTGGGACTTTGTATCTCCCCAATATCTCTACAGGCAATGCAGTATTATGGCTACTGACTCCTGCAGATTTTGATCGCTAGTTAGGCAGACTTGCAAAAGGTTTTTTTTAGAGAAGTACTTCCCTAGAGCGAAGAAACTTGAGTCAAAGGACCAGATCAACAACTTCAACTTTCTAGTGATTTTATCAGTACAACTTCAGAGTGGTTCACTAAATGTCTGAGAAGCATCCTTGACCATAAAATAGTTGACGATGCTTTGGTGGAGATCTTCTACCGTTCTCTTGATGAGAACAGTCAGGCTTATGCTAACACTATCATAAGGTGCATGTTTTTGGATCAATGATTTGCAAGGATTGCAGAGCGAATGGAAAGAGTGGTCAAGACTAATCGTACATGGGGGTAGCAAACAGAGCATCCACTAAAAGTACATGTGTTATAAGTATGGGTAGAGATCAAGCCAGAACTAATGAAGAAATTATATAGCAGCTTGCTCAGGTTCGCATAGGTATAGAGGTCATGATGAAGTTGAGAAAATAGAGAGTAAATGCAGTGGTTTATCAACATCCACATGCACCCATGTATGAGAAGCTATATTATGATGAGAATGCATGTTTTTTCGCTGATCAGGTGGGGGATTTCCAGACCAATGCCCATGGGTCCAATCAGGACTATTGACGCAAAGGTCGAGGAAACCAAGGTCAGAACTTTAATAGAGATAGAGTTTACAGGGACAACTGTGGAGGTTACTATGATAGGAACTAGGGTCCAGAGAAAGATATAGATTAGGGTCACACAGAAGGCTTCAGAAATAGTCCTTATGAGCCACCGCACAATCGCGATGTAGGTGCAAGCAGTTCCAAAATTGAGGACATATTTGATCGTCTGTTGAAAAAGGCGGAGACACAAGATGAGAATCTAAGGGACATGAAATCAAAAATTTCAAGTATAAATCAAAAAATAGTCTCACTCTAAGACTATCAAATAGCTAGAACAACAGTTTAGTGAAGTGTCAACTCAATTAAATCAGCGTCAGAGGGGTACTCTGCGTAGCAATACTTTTCAAAGTCATAAAAATGATGGGCAGTGTATGGCAGTTACTACTCAGGGTGGAAAGAGCACCATTAATCTTCCCATGCCAGTTGATGTAAAAGATGTCAAAAAAGAGACGATTGAAGCCAAGGATGCAAATGAAGAAGATGATCATGGCAAGGATGGGGTGAGTGAAGCTGCTGATGCGCCAAAGAGGTTGAAGCCCATTCCTAGGCCTCCTCCTCCCTTCCCTCAAAGAATCAAAAAGAGGGAAGAGGAAGGCATCCAGAAAGTGAAGCTGCTGATGCGCCAAAGAGGTTGAAGCCCATTCCTAGGCCTCCTCCTCCCTTCCCTCAAAGAATCAAAAAGAGGGAAGAGGAAGGCAAATTCAAGCACTTTCTCTCCATGCTGAAGCATCTCTCTATCAATATCTCAATCATTGAGGCATTGGAAAAGATGCCAAGGTATGCTAAGTATAAGAAGGACTTGGTCACTGAAAAGTACACTATGAGTCAGAAGCTCGCCCAAGACCTTCAACATTGTAGTGTTATTGCTACAAGGTCCTTTTGTTCAGCAGTGAGAAGACCCAAGTGCTTTCACCATACGCTACACCATTGGATATGTAGAGTTCACAAGGGCATTATGTTATGTAGGTGCAAACATTAATCTGATGCCCCTTAGGGTCTACAAGAAGCTTGGATTGGGAGTTCCTACTCCAACTAACATACGGTTGCTAATAGCGGATCACACGAGAAAGAAGTCTATGGGGATATTATATGATGTGCTTCTCAATGGCCAAAAATTCATATTCCCTGCGGACTTTATGATCGTAGATTGCAAAGTTGACCTCAACATCGAATCATCTTAGGAAGACCATTCCTAACCACTGGGCGAGCCCTAGTAAATATGGAACCCAGTCAACTTAGCTTTAAATTTAATGATGAAGAAGTCTTCTTCAATATCTATTAGTCCATGAAGCGCCCAGATGATTTGAAAAGTGAAGTCTAGGCAATTAGTGAAGTCTGAATAATCAATTTGTCCAAGTCATGCTGCGACACTAAATCAAGCACTACTTGGGATGCAACCCAAGGTCTTTGATGTAATAGTGTAGTTATAGGGTTATTTTCAATTTTTTGATTCATAGGTAGTTTGATTTCTTTTATTTTGGTTGTAATTTTGGACATTGGGCTAGTTGCATATATGATAATAGTGTAATTTATGAAGAGTCTGTAGGTACAGGACTAAATCAGCCATTGTGGCTAAGAAGAGCATCAAGTTGAGTCTCTATAACTAGGTTTACGGATTGTAAAACACTTTACAACCTATACCCATCTCTTAGAGATTTCCAGTGAGAAGAAAAATTATACACTCCAGTACATGAGCCAACTTTACAATCTGTAGATCAAAGTATGGGTTGTGAATGGGGCTAGTGGACTCCAAATAAGTTTCCTAAAAACTTTGCTAATTGTTGAGGTCTCTATGAGCGTAAAATACTTTATTACTTGTAAACTAGTCTCGAAACCTAGTCCTGAAATCTAGGTTTTGAATGTTCTATGAAACTATGATTTGCGGGTCGTAAAACTCTACGGCCCGTAATCAGGGTTTCATAGAGTCTAGGGCCATTAACTTTTAGTTGACTCGGTCAATATAATATATAAATAGTGGGGTCAAATTATTTTGACCCCATTCTTGACCCAAACTACCAAGTTAACCTAACCAAACCCCTCCTTCGTATTTGTGATCATCATCGACCACCGTGCACTCATTTTTTGGCAAGATTCTAGTAACCTAGGGTGTCAAGCCTAGTCATCTCCTTCATTTTCTTCACTTTAATCTCAAATCTTGGTAAGTTTTTAGTTAAATTAAAACCTTTAATTTGCCTTGTCTTGAATGATTGAGTTGAAAATCATGTGGGGAATGCTATCTAGATATAAAATCCATGATTGAATTTAATTTGTGTTAATTGAACTTAGGGTGCCTATGTTTGAATTATTTACTAAGTCCGGAACTGGTGTACTTTAGCCTTGTATGAAATGTTTTGGATGGTTGTTTGTGCCTATTGAGTCCCTCACCATATGTGGTTGAATGTTAATATTTATGTTTATGAATCAGTGGGTGATGACATAGGTGCATAATCTTGCTGAAATCAACCATAAGTTATCAGAATTAAAGGATAAATCATGCTTAATCACTATCGTGTTATGGGTAATGGTTGTGGTATGCAAATCGTGTGAGTGCATGTGTGTTTGCTTCGATGCTGATAGTATAGTTGTTGAAAAAGTCATTTGGGGTTTGTGTGATGGGCTTAGAAACTCAGGTGATTGGCCTTTACGGCTCATGGACTACTCCTCGAGTCAAAATTGCCCCTCGTGAAAGATTCCAGAAACTTGATATTTCTTAGTACCCATCAGACAAGACCTTCTACGAGTCGTAAAACACTTTATGGCTCATATATAGGTTTTGTATATCCCTTTCTGTAATAAATTACTCACTAAAAATCTCTACTATCCAATCTACAACTCGTAAACCACTTTACGAGTCGTACCTGGTCTTATAGATTTTTCTAGTAACAAAAATAGATTGAACCATTGTTTTACGAAAGCTCTTTATGGCTCATAGTATCCACTACGACTCATAAAGATATTTTTGTAAAACCCTTCTACAACTTAACTTAGATGAATATTTGCATTCTAATTTTGAATTATAGGGCTTACAAGGGTGTGTATGTGTTTATCTTTCAGGTACTATGGCTCCAAAATCCAAATGAGATGACATCTAGGCCCTAAAGAGAAGGCTAAGAGATGATCCTTCAGATGATGAGTAGGCCAGTTAACTGAGTGGCTCACTATAGGTGCTAGATGTCAGCCCAGACCTAGAGGCAGCCAAACCACAGACCAGAGCCGCTGTCAGAGCTGGGGGTACTTAGGCTCTTATTGCTTGCACTACCTAGTATAAGGAGAGAGGAAGCGATGAGAGCGGTTTACCACAGATGACTCTATCCGAAGAGGAGTCCAGCTCTGAGGATGGGTCAGAGACACAGTCCTTCGTTGCACAACGATCATCACCATCAACACCAGATGCCTTCAATAACTGGTGGTGCATTAAGGAGATATATGTAAAGGATATGCAGCTTACAAAGAAGGGCAAACCAGACAGCTCCATCTATGAAGAATCCCGAGTCATAGCAGACAGACTCGATACTGTCCCCGATCTCCAGAACACAAAGACTTGATATGGGCTTCAGTGGCTCACACATGCACTTGGATGATACTCCCCGACCATGATGGTGAGGGAGTTCTATGCCTCATACACAGCCATGATCCAGTGCACTCTTCCCAATGGGAAGAAACCCCTCACTCAGCTGTAGACTATGCAAGACAAGAATGAGGAGGCCGACAAGTGGATATATCAGAGACCACCATCTATTGTATGTTATTTTGTCTTGAGTTTCCTACCCCCAGATCCACTGTAGAGTTCAACTACACGGTGGGGCAGATGAGGGACCCACTTATGATGAAGGATCAAGAGCAATAAGCTACTTTGATGAGATGGGTGGCTGGGTATATTGCAGAGTAGGGTCCAGAACCTGCATGGGTCAACACTCACTTAGAGCCTATCGTAAGGGCTTTGCTCAGTTTCCTCACCAAGATTTGGTGGGCTATTATTTGTTCACGCATTCGGCCAATAGTTGCTGATAATATACTGACGTTGGAGTGTATGGTTTTGGTTGCCAGTATCTTAGCTGGCTATGATATTGAATAGGCCACCCTCATCGCTGAGCAAATTCATGAGGCCACACTGAAGAGTTCTACCACTATCCCATACTTGTGCTTAATCCACTGGCTCTATCTAGAGTAGATGGTAGAGATATTATACTAGCTTGACCGGTTGATTGAGAGGGTACAATGAAGATTGGGCGAGGCTTGGCCTTTAGATTTATCAGCTTTGCAGTCAAAGATCCAGTAGCTCTGAGCTAACATGACAGCAGGACTCGCGATAGTAGTTACACTAATAAAGACTATACCTTTAGTAACAATAGTGGACTTATTTGCTCCAAATGAGCCCATCCAGCCTTGCCAGAGGAAGAGACCCCTCACAGAGGATGATAAGCTAGATAAGTGACATGTACGTGTGATGTTCACCTCGGAGCAAGAGGGTGGCCAGACTCAGCCACACACTGGTGCTTGGGCGCCCTGGTATGCTTTTTGACTCCTTATGTATTTTTTTGTTTTGATTTTGTGCATTGGGGACAATGCACATCTTTTTCAATGGGCTATGGGTAGTTATGGGGCTCAATGAAGTCTGAGTAGCTTGGGTCCATAACTACCCTAATATTTTATCCCAGTGTTTTCTTGCTTGTGTTCCTTTTCCCCGTGGATATTTAATTTTTGTTGAACCGGCATGTTTAGGATGTTCAGATAGTATTTGTAGTATATAGTACAAATACTTATGGCATATAGCATGTTTTGCATTTTATTTGAAAAAATAATACCCACAAAAATTTTTGAGTAGTAGTTAGATCGCAACTATGCATGTTTAGGTGTATGACAATAACTATTCTGATAAGTGAGGGAACATTGAGATAGAAAGCATGATCTAAGAGTCTTTTGTTGATAATGTATGCAATGTCATATGAGTATGAGCTTAATTTGATAAATTAATGTGTTTTGTGCTAATTCAGAACTTGCCCTGTGACTCTAAGTTAGCTTATAGATTAATTGGATAAGGAAAGGATCTTAGGCCATTGTTCTTTAGTCCACTTAGCCTAAAATGACCAACCAAAACTGTGATATAATCCCTTATTCCTAATGTTTGAGCTTGACATGTGCCTATTCTTTGAAAACACCTGATTAACCTAGACTACTTAGTTGTAAAATCCTAAAATTGGCCTTGGTCCTTCCTTGAACATTGTCCACCTTGACTGAGGTAAAAAGCCTAAGTTGAGCGTGGCTGCCAAAAGTGGTCCTAGTTCTGAGGAACGATATTGTGCACCTCAACAAAGGCCAAAAGTCTAAGTTGAGGGTGAGTGGTGTAAGGGGGAAACAAAAATAAGGGGTTGAGTTAGAGATACAGAGACAAAGGGGAAATTCATGTACTGGGTGCAAGAAATATAAGTGATGCCTTAGTTGTAAGTTATAAAACAAAATGAAGTGTAGAAACTAGGCAAAAAGCTAAAAAAAATGAAAAAAAAGCACCCAGAAAAGCTTGAATTAGGAAAAAGGAAGAATAAGATGAAAACAATAGAGTTGGTAGGGCTAAAGTGTAGAAAAGCATAGTGTCAAGGAGGGCCTTTAGTCACTATTTTGCCATAATATCATACCAAAGACCCCTGAGCCTATGTTATAAGCCTAAAAAGTCTTAAAGTAATCATAGTCTAGTTTGTTGAAGGTCTGAGTCATGAGTATAGGGGCAAGCCTATGTTATTAGGTGTTATGCATGAATATCTATTATGAGAGAGAGAGACTTTGCATAGTCCTAAGGTTGCATGAAAACATCATTTAGGGTAAAATATGGGACTTCTTTCTATGAGGGAACTTATATTGCATTGCTAGCACCAGACTTGTTCAATGATTGTGGACTATTGATAATCCCTTGCTTGTCATAGTTGTGTTGTCATATGCACTAGGTTGTATTGGTTTGCGGGATAAATAATTAATCTTGTATTGAAATGTTGGTGTGGCTGTCTGAGTCTAAGATTTATGTGATGTATGCCATTGAGTTAAGGTCTGTGTGTTACTATATTATTTGTTTAGATTGAGTCTATTGCTTGAGGACAAGTGACGTTCTATCAAAATACAACATAATTGATGCCTAAAGCAAGGGATTTTGTGAGTTCTTAATGCGACTTTTTATGGTGTTTATGTGTTTTTGTGTTGTTCTTGCAGAAAAGTTAGGTTGGCATGATTTTAAAGAAAATGTGCAAATTTTGCTAAAGCATAGGACATAAAGCACACGTACGAGTTGTATTCCAAGCTAAGAGCCATAGGGTGTGTCATAGCAAGAAATAGAGACCAAAATTTAGAAATCTGCTAAGTGGAGGTCATCCCTATGAGGCTATCCTATGAGTCGTAAGTCTCACTATGACTCATATAGGTAGACTTGTAATAGGATTCAGAGAGCCAAAATGTTAGACTAAAACCTGAAGGCCAAGACTACAAGAGGAACAGACAAGTCATAGCTCAAGCAATGCCTCATACCTATGGGTCATACCAGTTTTGTCCAAGATGCCAAGAACATGATATGAGACCCCGACTATGACTTGTAAGTCATCCTACAAGTCATACCAACTAAACTTATCAGCTTCCAACTATCTTTTTTGGGTAAATTCTAAGGTTATTTTGTAATTCTATATATAGTTTAAGTTAGGGCTTTAAAAGGAGGATTCGAACTAGAGAAGTTTTTTATCATCTTTGAATATTCTCTTTGAGGTTTTTAGCTTAGATTATCTTTTTCTCTTGGAAACCCAATTTTGGGGATCATAAACCTTGCTTTGTGCTCATTGTCAATCTATCAAGCCTTTGGTTTGCTACTTGTGGTGTCCTTAATCTTCATTGCCTTAGGGTATAATTTTCAATCATGTCATTTATTTGCATTTTTGTTGGTTTTGCCTTATCTATGAGTGGCTAAGCACCCACAACTTGGGGTTGTGGGAACCATGGATAGTTGACTTGAGATGACCTAGGTTTTGACTTGAATTCACTATTAGTTAATTGTAGTGTTGATTTCGAAAGTCTCGTGTATTTTAATTTTGTTTTTTTTTTGTTTGACTTTATTTGCAGGGTGTACTAGGTTGTATACCCAACACAAGAAGCCAAGGCAATCCCTTAGCTCCACTCAATTTGGAGATCCATCGACTACCTAGGAGAATGGCTCTAGTCAATGAAGATATCAATGTTGAGGAGGATATGAATACGGATGAGGATATGGGAAGAGAGGAGAATTTACAACAAGGGGTAATAGGCCATTACTTAGGGACTTCAATGAAAATGCTTATGGATGGAATCAATATTGATCGAACCCTATGGCTATGGATGTCACCGGTGCCATATTACGACCTCCTTTACTTGTAGATACTAAGTTCACAGTATCGAGTGGATTGCTCTAGATGCTCCAAAATCGCAGACTATTCACAGGGCTACCTACGGAGGATCCCCACCATCATCTTCAAAATGTGGTGTTTGTTTGCAAGAGTGTCATGGGAACACAAAACCTCTCTCTTGATGTTGTTAGTTTAAGAGTGTTTCCACTATCATTGACTAACAATGCAGCTATATGGTTATCTGAGCTTCCCCCTGGTACTATGACAAGTTGGGCTGAGCTTTAGAGAGTATTCCTTGAAAGATATTTTCCAAAATCTAAGAAGTGAAAGCTCAAGGACCAAATCAACAACTTTGAGCAATTACTGGGTGACTCTATTAGCACAACATGGGAGAGGTTTACTAAATTCTTAAGGATAGTCCATGATCTCTAGATTGTAGATGATGCCTTGGTTAAGATTTTCTATCGGGCGCTTGATGAGAATAGTCAACCTTATGCCAACACAATCATGGGAGGCATGTTCCTTAAAGAACCTTTTGCATTGATAGCTGCAAGGATGTAGCAAGTGGTCAAAACAAATAGAGCAAGGGCTCAAAGAGACTAAGGTGCACTGAAACTTTCTTGTGCGGTAAACACTAATAATGAGCAAGCAAAGGTAAACGAAGAGATCATGGAACAACTTGCTCAACTTCGCACAAGCATGGACTTGGTTTTAAAGTAAAACCAAGCAAGTGTCAAGGCAGTCACCCACCAACCTTTGAAGGCTCCTATTTATGATGATCTATTCTTTGATGAAGATGCATGTTTTGTAAGCAACCAAGTGGCAGATTTTCAAAACAACTCCCAAGGGTCCAATTCGGACTATTGGAGGCAATGTCCTGGGAATCAAGATCGAAACTTCAACTATGATGGGGTGTATATAGACAACTTAGGCAGATACTATGAGAGAGAGAGTGCCAGACGCCGAGTGGGGAAGAAGAAAAGGCTACAGGAATGGTCCTTATGTGCCTCCTTATAAATGTGATACTGAGTCAAGTAACTCTATGATCGATGAGTTGTTCAAAAAGTTATTGAAGAGAGCCGACAACCAAGATGATACCTTGAAGGAAAGAAGACATTTCAAATATCAACCAAAAATTAAAGTCTTACTCGGTGGTGATTAATCAACTTGAACAACAATTTAGGAAAGTGTCTTCACAATTAAACCATTGCCCAAAGGGTATATTGCCAAGCAATTTGATTCAAAATCCTAAAAAAATGAAGGGCATTGCATGGCGGTGATGAGTAGGAGTGGCAAGAGCACCATAGATCTGCCTATGCTGGTAATTATGGATGAAGTTGATGAGAAGGGTCTTAGTGGTGAAGTCGTGGTTAAGGGAGAAGATCCGAAGGTCATTGTGATGCAATAGGAAGAGTCACAGGAGCACAAGAAATTGAAATCAAATCCCAAACCCCCTCCTCCTTTCCCTCAAAGGCTTAAGAAAAAAGAAGAGGAGGGGAAATTCAAACACTTCCTCTCAATATTAAAGAAATCCTCCATCAATATTTCCCTTCTAGAAGCTTTGGAGAAAATGCCAAGGTATGCCAAGTATATGAAAGATTTGGTGACCAAGAAGCGCACTTTGAGCCAAGAATTCTCACAAGAACTCTAATAATGTAGTGCAATTATGACCAAATAACTTGTGCAAAACCAAGAAGACCCCGGTGCATTCACCATCCCTTCTACCATTGGTGATGCTGAGTTCACAAGAGCATCGTGTGACTTAGGAGCAAGCATCAATCTAACTCCTCTTGCTGTATTCAAAAAGCATAGCCTTGGCACTCCTACCCCGACAAAACTGAAGTTGGTTATAGTAGATCAAACCATTAAAAATCCGGAGGGAATTCTTTTGGATGTGCTTGTTAAAGTTGATAAATTCATCTTTCCCATGAATTTTGTGATCATTGACTACGAAATAGATTTGGAGTTGCCCATCATCTTGGGGAGACCATATTTGGCCACTGGGAGAGCCCTATTACATATGGATTTAGGTCAACTATGGTTTAGGGATAATGATGCAGAGGTCGTATTCGATATTTTAGTTTAAGTTAGGGTTTTAAAAGGGAGATTCAAACCAGAGAAGTTTTTTTTATCATCTTTGAATATTCTCTTTGAGGTTTTTAGCTTAGATTATCTTTTTCTCGACCCTCGATGATAGTTGATGAAGGATGATGACAAAGCCAAGCCACAATGTTAAACAAGGCGCTTCTTGGGAGGTAACCCAAGCATTTTTGATAATTATTGGCTTGTTTTAAGTATTTTTGGTTGTTTAGATTCTTAGGTGGAAGGTGTGAGTTTGTTTATATGTTGAAAGACACTGATGCAGTTGTAATATTTTGGGAATTGTTGTGTTTTGAGATTTGGTTTGCAGGTGAAAATTGAAGAACTGAAGATCTGAAAAATGACACTTGAAGCAACCTCAACGAGCAGGCCTAGGAGTCGCAGTCATCAGTATGACTCATAGTAATGCCTCGTAAAAGGAATAATTAAGTATTAGAAGTTGGCACATACACTATGATCCAACCTTACGATTAGTAGAGTCTTCTACGAGTCGTAAGAGGGTTTTCTTAGTGGCCTAGTATGATTCCTTAATTTTTGCAAATGTTGGGTCTGATTACGAGACTGGGACCTACGAGTCGCAAGACAGCCTACGACTCATAGTTGGGCTATCATAGCCCCAATCAGCAGTTTTTTAATTCCTGACCCGATTTACATATATATAGGGTCAAAATAACATTTGACCCCCCAAAATCAATTCCAAACCCTAAGACTAGCGATCCCCTCCCAAATTCACTCTATATCTCTCTTTTCCAACAAAAATCTCAACTTTCACATCATTTTCTGCCAAGGATTCTAATGAAGTCACCATTTTCTAGGGTTTTGGCATGATTTGTTATTCTCTTCTCTTTGGTTAACTTTTTCGATTGATCGATAAAATGCCCCAAAAAGACAAACGTGCAATTCGAACAAATGTTCTTCACCTGAGGCTAAAAGCCTAAGTTGAGGGTGGCTCTTACTATGGTAAAGTAATAATAATAAGGTAGTTAATTAGGATATCAAGAAAGAAATGAAAAAGCATGAACCGCATGAAGAAAAAAAGAAAAGAAAAGTGCCTTGAGTGGAGAAAAAAGTAGCAAAAATGAGTTTGAAATCGAGGTACAGTTGAAAAAGAGAAAGAAAGCTCTCGAGAAAAGTTCTAAACAGGAGAATAAGGGTGGAATTTTTAAAAATGGTTGGATTATGAAAGCAAAAAGTGTTGGTAAACATGGTTCAAGAATAGCTTTTAGGCACTATTTGCCAAAAATACCATACCAAAGCACTCTAAGCCTATGTTACAAGCCTATAAGTCCTAAAGTGATCCAACTCCACTTTATCACCAAGCTAGAAGATGAGTATTGAGGCAAGCTTATAGTGTTAGTCAGTATGCTTGAATTTCAATTGTGAGAGTGAGAATGCTTCCTCAGTCCCTGAATTCTAAACGCTTTTGAGTGAGTATGAGGGACTTCTTTCTAGTGAGGGCATTTGCACTACTTGCGTAGCATATGACTATACCAGCGATTGTGAATGATTGATGCTCCTTAGCTTGTCATAATTTGATTGCTAGGTATCTTATTATGTTTTTGTCCTGCTTAATAACTTTGCAATCCTGTTTTGAAAATGGTAGTTTGTTGTTGTATATGCCATTAGTATAACTTCTATCTATTTCTATTTGTCTACGTAAATTGAGTCGTCACTTGAGGACAAACAACTATTCTAAGTTGAGGGTGTTGATATGTTGTACAAGTACAACACATCTGATGCCTAAAACAAGGATTTTGTGAGTACTTAATGCCACTTTTTATGATTTTTATATATTTTTGTGTTGTTCCTATAGAAAAGTTAGGTTGGCATGATTTTGAAGAAAAAATGCATATTTTGGTGAAGTATACGACATACTAGCACACCTACGAGTCATAGCCCAAGCTACGAGTCATAGGGTGTATCGTAGTAAGAAATAAAGACCAAAATTCAGAAATTTGCTAAATGGAGGTCATCCCTACGAGACCATCCTACGAGTCATAAGTCTCACTATGACTCATATAGGAGGACTTGTAGTAGGAATCAAAAAGCCAAAATGTTGGACCAAAAATAGAAGGCGAAGACTACAAGAGAAACGTATGAATCATAGCTCAAGCAATGACTCGTACCTATATTTCGTACCAGTTTAGTCCAAAATGGCAAGAACCTGATACGAGACCCCAACTACAACCCGTAGGTCTTCCTACGAGTCATAACTGTGAGACTTATCAACTGTCAGCTGTCTTTTCTGTGTAAATTCTAGCGGTATTTTGTAAATACTATATATAGTTTAAGTTAGGGTTTTAAAAGGGAGATTCAAACCAGAGAAGTTTTTTTTATCATCTTTGAATATTCTCTTTGAGGTTTTTAGCTTAGATTATCTTTTTCTCTCGAAAAACCTAATTTTGAGGATTGTAAACCTTGCTTTGTGCTCATTGTCAATCTATCAAGCTTTTGGTTAACTACTTTTGGTGTCTTCCATCTTCATTGCCTTGGGTAAGATTTTCAATCATGTCATTTATTTGCATTTTTGTTGGTTTTGCCTTAGCCATGAGTAGCTAAGCACCCACAACTTGGGGTTGTGGGAACCATGGGTAGTTGACTTGCAATGACCTTGGTTTATTGTATTTCTATGATTAGGGTTTTGCATGTATTGTCTATTTCCCTTCATTATGATTGTTGTTTGGTGGTGGCCAACACCAAACCCTGCCTACTATCACGAGCACGACAAAGGTCGTGACGAATAAGAAAAGGGAAGTAGATGACAAAATTTGAGCGATGTCTTCTATTCTAATCAACAAAACCTGACCAAAGGGAGGTTGACAAGGACAATGGATAATGGTTAGTTGACTTGCCATGGTGGCCGACCAAGCGTCATGGTGAAATTCGACCTTCACCTTCATAAGAGGGCTGAAAGAACCTAAGTTACCATCCTGCATGCTAATCTTCAGTTTTAGTTATATTACCTAGGGTAATCGAGTCAATGAACCATGGGAAATAGAATTCCCAAGTTGTCCCTAAAATTGAGTGTTTCCCCGCGTAGTAGTATAGTTGTAATTTTAATTTTGTTTTTGAATCACAAACCCCCCTTCCATTTAGAGAAATTAGTTGTTGATGCTTGAAATGATTAGTAGTGAAGTCTTGAAGTCAGGCCTCGTATTCCCTGTGGATTCGACCTTAACCTTCAGTTAGGTTAATTGCTAACAGTGACCGCTTTCTTATTGGAGCATGAACATCAACAACAAACAACAATTTGAATATGAGGGTGTTGATGTGCTTCCAAAATACAACACTTTTGATGCTCAAAACTTGGAATTTTGTGTGTTATCAATGTGATGTTAGTTGTTTTTATGTGGTTATGCGTTTATGTTTGCAGGAATATAGGTTTGCCTTGATTTTGGGGAAAATTGCAAAAGTTGCTGAGTTTTCTGTCATATGAGGCCCTTTACAGGCCGTAGATCATTCTACGAGCCTTAGGGTGGTTTCGCGAACAATTCCAGTAAGGGGCTATTTTCTGAAGCACATTCCACGAACATGCAGATGAGTCGTAGAGTGATTTATGAGTTGTAGAAAATAGTTTGTGCCTTGAGGATCAGAGACTTGGACTTTCAAAAATTTCATCAAACGGAACCTCCCTTACGAGTCGTAAATAACTTTACAAGTCATAGAGGAATGTCATAATGTTGAGGTCTAAATTTCCGGTAGCTAAGTACGGGACCCTGATTACTGGTCGTGGAATGTAATTCAGCCCATATGATATCTTTCGTATGGTGTGCCAACCAGTTCTCCTATTTTATTTAGGACTTGAATTTTAATTATTATAATAGGTTTTTAGCTTATTTTTCATAATTTTTCACCTAGTACTCAGAAAATTAAATATTTTGAGAGAGGAAATTGTAAGATCATATAAGAGAGTCTTTGAGAACATTTGTGATTTAATTTTACCTTGAAGCTTGTGATTTTTATTGAAGTTAGATTGCTTGTTCTTAATTCTATTACGTAAGTGTTTAATTATGTCTTCTAAATTCATAATTCTTGCATCTACACATAGCATGAGTAGTATATCGACAACTAGGGTTGTGGGAACCATGAAGAACTAAAAAAGTAAAACTGGATAATTCATGATTCTTGGAAGGTATATATGCATGTATTAACTAACTCCAGTTTGCATGTTTTCTAGTGGTGGCCAACATTAGAACCTTCCTAGTGTTACTGACTTGACCAAGGTAGTAATGAATAGGAAAAGAGATTAATTAACAAGATTCAATTGATGTGTTCTCGTCTAATCAACCAAATTGGGCCAAGGGAAGATTGTACTGGGACTATTAGGTAATGGTTAGTAATGCACACTATGGATATGGGTCAAGTCGCATAATGAAATTCACCTCTCACCTTTGACTAAAGGGCTTAGTGATTTATCACCCTAGCAAAGTAAATGTTATGGCCAAGAATTGAGTAGAAGGTCTATGGGTAGCATTGCCTATGTTGAGAATGGAATGAAAGAGTTGGCTAAAGAAGTGCACCTCTTGCTCGTTTGGGTGTAAGGTTGTATGGTTTGAATAATGGTGGTGTGTTGGTAGAAAACAGCGTGGGTTCATCTTTCATAGAAAAAGTTAAAGCAAAACATTACATGGATCCTACTTAGGTTGAATTGAAGAAGTTGGTGATTGATAAAAAGGTTGAGGTCGAATTGAAAAAGTTGGTGGTTAATAAAAAGGTTGAGTTCTTCTCACAAGGAAGAGCTAGAGTGCTTCATTACCAAGGGCGGTTATGTGTCCCTAATATTTATGGTCTAAAGGAGTAGATACTTGATGAGGCTCATAATTCTAGGTATTCTATTCATTTGGGTCACCAAACTGTATAGAGATTTGAGAGAGGTATATTGGTGGAATGTAGAGTGGCAAATGGGTGAATTGGATCAGTTTTGGATGGTTTGAATATGGATTGAGCCAAAATGGATTGTATCACAATCAATCCATGTAAAATATGGGTAAATATGGATTTGGTCAAATATGGTTTGGGTAAAAATGGTTCCAACCCACTTTAATCTCTTAAAGGCTAAACCTAAAGAAAATTAAATCAAAACTTGATTGTTAATGCTCAACCCCTATCACCCCAACCCTACTCCCAAATAATTATTTTTGAAAAAATTATTTATTTCATAAAAGAAAATTTTAAATTTTTTCTACTTCAATACCCTATCACCCACCCACTCCCACCCCACCCCCAACCCTCATCTAAATTTTCTCTACTTCAATACCAAAACATCGATTAAAATTTTAAAAAAATATTTTTCAATAAAAAACAAAATTCACCGCACCTCCCAAACTCTATCTTACCCGCCCACATTTCCACTCTAACCTCTATAGGGGTGTGCAAAAACAAAACCGTCCGATAAATTGAACCAAAAAATATGTTATTGGTTTATTGTTATCAGGTTATTGGATTAACGGATTTTTAATGATTTTTAGAGGAAAACATATCGAGTTATCAATTCAGTCTTAATTTTTAGTATTGGGTAAATTGATAACTCATTAAGACTATAATAATTTAGTATTTTATTCTTTCATAAATATTAAATATTAATAATTTAACATTAATTGATACTAAGTCATTACTCGTAAGTCATGTATTTCCTTGGTTTTCAATGTATAACTCTTTTGTTGGAAAGTAAATTAGAATATGAGGTCAAATATTTTATATTATTAAGTTTAGATGCTCAACTTATTTGTTTATTTTACTGTATCTCATCGTATTGCATCAAATAGTTAGAGAAGTCATATATTTGATTATGATAATTTCTTATTGGGTAGACTGAAAATCAAACTGGTAAGGACCAAAGCTAATAAACTGAAAACTGACAAAAATAATATCTTATTGGTTTGTTACTGGTTTAACACATTTAAAAATTTAAATTTGATAAGCTGAACCCATAATACATAAAATTGAACCGAATCGACCGATCACATACCCCCCCCCCCATTTACTTACTCTCACTCTCGCCCCTAAAATGTTTTAAGAAAAATTGAAAAAATTCACGCACACAAGAAATTTTTTTAGTGCAATTAAGATTTATTTATTATGAATGGGAGATCTATGGGTCCATATGGGTACCCATATTTTATCCATTTTGACCATATTTGTATGAGCTCTTAAAATAGATCAACCCATATTTACCCATTTTTAAAATATGAGTGATCCATTAAAATAAATATGGGTTAAATGGACTTCTTTTATCTTATATTGGGTGAAATTGCCACCCATAGTGGAATGTCATGAAGAAAGAAATAGCAAAGTATGTGATAGGGTACGCAAATTGTCAATAAGTGAAGGCGGAACACCAAAAACCGAGTGGTTTGGCCTAAGATATTGAAATACCTACATGGATATGGGAGGAAGCGAATGTGGATTTTATTACGAGTTTTCCAAATACTAGAAAGAAATTTGACTCAATATGGGTTGTTGTTGATAGAATGACAAAAATAACCCATTTTTGTCTGTAAAGGCTTCTTATGGTGCTAAATATTATGCTAAGGTCTACATTCAAGAATTGGTAAGATTGCATGGGGTACCGTTGTCCATTATATCGGATAGAGTTACTTAACTTGCTTCTCATTTTTGGAGGTCTTTCCAAAAGGCCTTGGTACAAAGGTGGAGCTAAGTACCACATTTCATTCTCAAACAGATGGACAAGCCAAAAGGACAATCCAAATGTTTGAAGATATATTGAGGGCTTTGTCCTTGATTTCAAAGGTGGTTGAGATGAACGCTTACCTCTTAATGAATTTTCTTATAGCAATAGTTTTCATTCAAGTATTGAGATGGCACCGCTTGAAACTTTGTAGGGTAGATGGTGTAGTCCTCGATGGGATAGTTTGAAGTTGGAAAAATGTCTTTGATAGGACTGGATTTGGTACTTGATACCATCGAGAAGGTAAAGGTCATAATGGAAAGGTTAAAGGCTGCCCAAAGTCATCAAAAGTCATATGTCTTTGTTAGGAGAAGAGATCTTAATGTGCTGTCAAAATAAAGCACTTTTATGCTTGAAACTTGGAATTTTGTGTGTTTTCAATACAATTTTAGTGGGTTTTATGTGTTTTTATGTTTTATTTGTAAGATTCCAGGGTTTGGCCTTGATTTCGTGAAGATATTGGAGAAGATGATGTTTTTGGTGATGTACGAGACCCTTTACAGATCATAGAGCATTCTACGAGCCGTGAAAGAGGTCTCATGGACAACTGCAGTGAGAGGCTTATTTTATGAAGTTTGTTGTTATCATGACCCATGCCTAAGGCCTAAACGTGATCGGCGAATGGGGAATCTGAAGGGACCCCAAACAAGCCTCATAGCATATGATAACACATCCTTGGTCGTACAAACAATGTAAAACAATATAAGAAACATAAACAAGGGGAATTGAGACTAAGGAAGAGAGAGATTTAAACTTAAATAGCTGGAATATCATAAGTGAGTCAAAGCTCAAACATAATACATAACATGTCCAACAACACCTCTACTACATAGATAATAGGGGGGATAAGACCAACAACTAGGCTGACCCTCATAATTAATATATACATAAAAGAAAAATAGTCTTAGAACACAGTATAAGAGAATAGTCATTGTCGTCGGAATGGAGGACTCACCAAAGGTTAACTTGATCAATCCGTCTAGCCACAAGAAGAATCAATAGGATCTCCGATTCCTACATGGTAACATCATGTAGGCATAGAGTATGCGTTAGCATGTTTGAATGTACTAAGTATATGGGATGCAATACAACAATAGATAGACTTCATAAACAAAATGCATACAATAGACAATAGGCATAGTATAACAAAATGGCATGTGTGTTAAATGCATAAGTAAAACATGCTTAGATAGCTCATGCTCATATAGGATATTATATGGGAAGAATAGAGCAAGCTAGATTTCCAAGGTATAAACCCCTTGAGGTTAGTGATGATAGCACCCATCACCCTAGTGTCTGAGGTATTAATCCCTCATCAAGGTTAGTGATGATAGCACCCATCACCCTAGTGTGTAAGGTATTAACCCCTCATCAAGAATTGTGATGATAGCACCCATCACCCTAGTGTGTGAGTTATTAACTACTCATCAAGGTTAGTAATGATAGAATCTATCATCATAGTGTGTAAAGTATTAACCCCTCGTCAAGGTTAGTGATGATAGCACCCATCACCCTAGTAGTTGAGATATTAACCCCTCAACTAGACTCCCGGATTAGGAATGCTCTACTATAACACATCATATAGAATTAATCATAATCATGAGCTCATTTCATCCTCATAAAGTCATTTATATCATATTTCATGCTTTGGACCTTCAATTCCACAAGAAACCCTAGCCGGACATTTTATCAAACACCTTGAGGGTGTGTGATAGGGGTAAAAGACCATGCAATTTAGAGATGAAATCATGCAAGAAAATTTATAGTAAAACCTTCAATCAACACCTTGCAACACCCCAGCAAGACATTCACATCAAATCCAACATTAGATCTAAGATTTAGAGCTCAAACATGCTAAAACAATCACACTTTCATGAACTAAAATCATTGTGTAGTAAATTTCTTAATATACAAGAACCACATGTAAAATCAACTTCAAATCATGCAATATTAGTAAAAATGAAGCTTAGGCACCATGGGTGAAAGGACCCAATGGTTCAACACCATATACCTTAGCTTTTGGAGATACCTTGAAGAAGACTATAATGGGGACATGAAGCTTGAGTGAAATCCTTAAGATTGGTCTTGATTTTGGGACTTCAATTTAGGTGAAAAATTTGTCTAAGTGTTTGAGTGAGTATTGAGGAATGTTTAGGATGATATGAGGGTCAAATAAGGCTATTTAGATGTATTTTAAAGTGTGGGAACCCTTAGGACCAAGACCTATAAGTCTTTAACCGAAAAAAGTAAAATGGGCACCAGAAACAACAAGAGCTCATCGCCTTCACTGGGATCTACATTTTCTGCACAAACGAGTTTTATGAAAATGGCATAAATCCTTTATCCGAACTCGAAAGGAGGTGAAAATAAGTTCTTTGGAAAGCTAATCCAAAGGCTTAGTTTGGTATGTCATAGGCCACTCAGTTCTTTGTGTGCTAAGAGATATGCCTCTTCAAACTTGACCCTCCGAAATAGCATATTTTGCAATTTTTGGATTTTGATATAATTGCTCTAAAATTCAGGTTAGACCCAGTTCCCACTTAATTTGATCCCCTAAACAAGAATATGAAGTTGAATTTTCGAAATAACAAATGAATTTTTAGATAGATAGAAATTATGATTCCAGGTACTTTCGAAGCATATTTTCGGGCACTTTTTGGGGTCATTACAATATCTCCCCCTTGGGAACATTCGTCCCCGAATGTAAAAGGGACGTATCAGACAAGAGTGATCATCAACAAATCAGCCCCAACAACAATGCAATAGTACATTGAAAATACCATTTTCAAGATCTCAACATAAGTGTAAAATCATCTTAAACTTGCCTACTTAAACATGAATGCACATGAATGTCATAGGGGCTGAAACATAGGACTTGGAATCATTAAAAGGACTTGACATGTCATCATAAGCTTGAATAAAGTGAAAGGGATATGGTTATGGCTTCTTCATCTCTGCACCGGCTCTCCGAGGAACACATAGAATCAATAACTCTTCCAAAGGGCCTTGACATACACTACATCATTATCAATCAATCCATTTCTCCACTCATCCATCCAACACCTCCACTAGAACCTCCTTCTAAGCCAACTTATCCTCCACCTCACCCACAACTTCAAAGAGTTCTATAGCACTAGGGTCACCAACACATTCCTCAACCTAGAGGGATGACAAAACAGATAAACCATACCCCTATCGTAGGCAATTCCCAAACTTATTCAACCTTACCAACCTCCTTCTACGCTCTATAAGGGCTCACAATCCTCAACTCAATTTTCAATCTTAAATACACCTAACCCACTTGGTACCATAACTGCCATCTCTCCCTTGGGAGACAACCTCCACTTTATCATTCTCTCACCCAAAACTTCCAACTCTAATAAGACAGAAATCAAGGCCTTGCCTAATCTAGTCCTCTTAACCCAAGAAGATTTGGAACCATTAAGAACACTATACTACCATTCTCAACTTCCTTCAACCTATCTCTCCATCTAGCCGACCGATGGACTCTACTAGGCATCTTTTTACCATCATTATGCACACACACTAGTCTACCTAGAGCTCCAACCACAACACTACCCTTATTAAAAAAACCAATGTACACTCATATCATAATCCTTAAGGAGTTCTAACAACCTTCTAGTTATCCTTAACTCAGACCTATCATATTTAACAACCAATCCCCTCATCATCCAAGACTTGCAACACTACCCCCAAATTATTCACAAGCTCTAAAAAAATGAATACCTCATCACTAGAGACCACAACAAACATATCAAGATAGGGTTTTAAGAACCTATTCATAAAACCCATAAATGTAACCAATGCATAAGCCAACCAAACAACTCTACCAATATTCAAAATGCTCAGTCCTAGTCCAAAAAGGACACTTAGGGATATCACCTACCCAAATCCTCACTTGGGGACAAAACCCAAACCAAATATCAATCTTATATAAGTAACTAACCCATCATAGTCGACTAAATAGGTCGACCATCCTTACCCATCATATTACAACCTTATGTGTTCTACACTCATTAGAAACATGCTATCCAAGTAGCCCAAACTACCCCAAGACCCTCAAAACAACAAGCTAAGTCATTATCCCACAAGATTACTTATAATATGCATGTCCATACTTTCAAAGAGAGAATAGTCATTTTCCAAATCATTTCAATGCATAATTGGGTTTAAAAGTCAAACAACATTCATAATAATTCATACTTAGGTTCAAATACAAAAATCATAATTTCATAGTCATAATACTCATGCATAGGAATAACCCATTCATATACAAAATGGTGCATGCACCCAAAATGCTTAAAGAGGCAAAATCAAAGACATATATGTGATCACAATACTGTGATAACCAACCTTTTATCAAAATCATACCATAAAATGAAATCGGGCTTACCTATAACGTAATTTTTTTCAAAATAATCCGTGTACATGAATGCATATGCTATGAACAATGAGAAAATAACATAGGTAATTAAGAGTCCATTTAAAACCAACATTTATAATATGAAGTTGAAGTGAAAACATGATTAATTCCATATTTAAATCCATAGTGTCATCTTTTATGCATAAATGCTTTCAAAAGGGGAACAAGCATACTTATAACTACATAAACCCAAAGTAAATCCTCATATAATAGTTTAAATCACATTAAAATCATCAAAAAAATTCAGATCCCAAATCATAGCATTTTGGGTCAGATTCCTACTAGTACGAAGGAATATCACAAGAAATAACAACTCTTGGACCTATCAAATCAGCTTCCTCAAAACGTCAATCACAATATAGGCTTACTTGGGTCAACTAAGTCATAGGAACAACAACGGATGGGAACATACTCACAATCTTTGCAATAGCCTGCTAAACTAGATAAGCTCCTAACACCCAAAGGAGTCAAGGTCTAGTCTAATAGCTAATCACCTTCGTCTCACTAGGGTCCACTATAATGCCATCACCCGCGACCGCATGACCTAGGAAGGCAACCTCTTACAAACAAAATTCCCATTTCTCCTATCTAGCATCCAACCTGCCCTAAACTTTGGAGTACTACCCTTAAATAACTCATACGCACTACCTTATTAGGTAACGAACCATCATATCATCACCAAAACCACCATAAGCCTATTAGAGTAGGGAGTAAAGATCTTGTTCATAGGACTCATAGGCATAACTGGTGTGTAGTAAAATGAAAAGACACTACCCTAACTTCAAACATCGAAAAGGGATATCCAATCATCTATCACCAATGACAATTCTATAAACAGCCAACTTAGGTTCAACACCTCCAATTCTCACAAGATGAAAAATATAACCCCTTAGAGACCAATTGTACCTTAAGTAAAGAATGTACCTACCTCCTTGGCGACAACTTGACAACCTCCCACTCAAAGACGGGTTCATTAGGGAGTCAGATTGTAACTCTACGGGTCCCACCAGTAATGGAGACACAACATGTATGCAATTATTCCACCTCAAGTACAACATTAAAATCCACCACATCAAATCCAACAAGCCACAAAGCAAGTCCTAATGCAATACAAACCCATATCAACACCTATGAATTTTCTAGCAACAATATACCCAACCAAGAGAATAGACACCAATGATCCACACAACCACTTGGGCACACAAAAAGCCCTCCATCAACTAAATGAATAAAGAAGAAATAGTGAAACTCGGATCCATCAAAATCAAAACCTTCTACTTACCTTCTTTTGCCTTCCTCCTTGAAGCGGCATGATCAACTAAAAGAGCAAAGAACATTCGTTAGAGGAGAAAGCTCTATCTCGCTTCTAATGCATGACATAGATCATGATGAAGGGAAATATTTCCTAAAAACATCTTATGGCCTCCTAGTCATAGTTGTGGTGCACAACACAACTATGAATAAGACTCTAATCGATGCGGTGTGTTGGACTTCGAGGATCTATCAACCTAGTGCTCTAATACCATCTTTGTCACGACCCATGCCTAGGGCCTAGATGTGACTGGCAAATGGGGAACCCGAAAGGTCCCCAAACAAGCCTCATAACATATTATCACACATTCTTGCTCGTGAAAGTAATGTAAAACAATGTAAGAAACATAAATAAGAAGAAGTGGGACTAAGGGAGAGAGAGAGAGAGAGAGATTTATACTTAAATAGTTGGAATATCATAAGTGAGTCAAAGCTCAAGCATAATACATAACATATCTAACAACACCACTAGTACATAGATTAGAGCAGGGCCAAGACAAGCAACTAGGTTCACCCTCATAATTAGTACATACATAAAAAAAAGATAGTATTAGAACATAGTATAAGAGAATAATCATTGTCCTCGAAATGGAGGACTCGCCAAAGGCTAACTTGAACAATCCATCTAGCCACAAGAAGAATCAATAGAAGCTTTGATTCCTAAATGGTAATATCATGTAGGCATAGAGTATCCATTAGTATGTTTGAATGTACTAAGTATATGGAATGCAGTGAAACAATAGATAGGCTTCATAACTAAAATGCAAATAATTAATAATAGGCATAGTGTAGCAAAATGGCATGTATGTTAAATGCATAAGTAAAGCATGCTTAGATAACTCATGCTCATATAGGATATCATATGTGAAGAATAGACCATGCTAGATTCCCAAGGTATAAACCCCTTAGGGTTAGTGATGATAACACCCATCACCCTAGTATATGAGGTATTAATCCCTCATCAAGGTTAGTGCTGATAACATCTATCACCCTAGTGTGTGATGTATTAACCCCTCATTAAGGTTAGTGATGAAAGCATTCATCACCCTGGTTTGTGAGGTATTAACCATTCATCAAGGTTAGTGATGATAGCACCCATCACCCTTACATGTGAGCTATTAACCCCTCATCAAGGTTAGTGATGATAGCACCAATCATCCTAGTGGTTGAGATATTGACCCCTCAGTTAGGCTTCCAAACTGAGAATGGTCTCCTACAACATGTCATATAGAATTCATCATGTACATAAGCTCATTTCGTCATTATTAAGTCATTTATATCTTATCGCATGCTTTGGACCTTCAATTCCACAAGAAACCCTAGCCGAATATTTTATCAAACACCTTAGAGGTGTGTAATGGGGGTAAAAGACCATGTAATTTAGAGATGTATTCATGCAAGCAAATCTGTAGTACAACCTTCAATCAACACCTTGCAACATCTGCAAGACATTCTCATCAAAACCCCTCATCTAATCCAACATTAGATCCAATATTTAAAGCTCAAAACATGCTAAAACAACCATACTTTCATGAACTAAAATTACTTTGGTGTAAATTTCTCAATATCTAAGACCCATACATAAAATCAACTTTAAATCATGCAATATTAGTAAAAAAGAAGCTTAAGCACCATGGGTGAAAGGACCAAATGGTTCAATACGACATACCTTAGCTTATGGAGAAACCTTGAAGACGGCTTTAATGGGAACTTGAAGCTTGAGTGAAGCTTAAATCCTTTATCTAAACTCGAAATGAGGAGAAACAATGTGAGTTGGAAAGCTAATTCAAAAGGCTATAATTTGGTAGGTCGTGGGCCACTCAATTGATTGTGTGCTAAGACATATTCCCCTTCAAAGTTAACCCTCCTAAATAGAACTTTTTGTACTTTTTGAATTTTGATATGGTTTCTCTAAAATTCGGATTAAACCCATTTCCCACTTAATTTGACCTCCTAAAGAAGAATATGAAGTCAGATTTTTGAAGTAATGAATGTATTATTAGATATATAGAAATTACAATTTTGAGTACTTTTGAGGCACACTTTTGGGCACTTTTTGAGGTCGTTATAGTTCTACGAACATGCAGATTGGTTGTGAACTGCTTTATAAGTTATAGATCCTGTATTGTTCCTTGAGGATCAGAAAAAGAGGACTTTATAAAGATTCATTTGGTGAAACCCCCTATGGGCCGTAGAACAATTTATGGGTCATAAACCGGTATCATAGATCACAAATCAAGTTTTACAGCAACAATGTACGAGAGCCCGATTATGAGCCGCGGAACATAATACGTCCCATAAAGCTCTTCGTAAGGCATGTCGACCCAATTATCCTATTTTGTTTAGGACTTATATTTTAGACATTATAAATAGGTTTTTAGGTTATTTTTCTGAGAGTTTGACCAGTTGATAGAAAAATAGTGAGATTGAGTAGAGAAAACATTGGAGAGTTTAGAGAAATACTTGTACTTTGATTTGATCTTCTAATCTTGTTATTCTCATTGAAGCTTGTATTTAGTTGTGCTTAATTCAATTGTGTAAGTGCTCTACTATATTTTTTGAATTCATAGTCTTGCATCTACACAAATCATGAGTAGCTAAATCCATAACTAGAGTTGTGAGAACCATGAAGAACTAACAAAGTAAAATTACATAAATCATAATTCTTGGAATATGTGCATGAATGTATTAATTAACACTCTTTGTGTTGCATGTGTTCTAGTGGTGGCCAATATTAGAACCTACCTAGGGTTACTAACTGGACCAAGGTAGTAATGAATAGGAAAAGGGATTAATTAATAGGATTCAATTGGTGTGTTCTCGTCTAATGAACCGAACTGTGCCAAAGGGAGGTTGCACTGGGACTAATAGTTAAGGGTTAATAATATCACACTGTGGAGATGGGCCAAGTCACCAAGTGAAATTTGTCTCTCCTAGAACAAAGGGTTTGGTGAACTTAACTTATCGTCCGCATGCTACACTAGAAAAGAATTAGGTTACTCGGTGATACTAAGTTAGGGAATCATGGGGAATACAACACCATAGTTTCTCTCCAAATTAGTTAAACTCTTGTGTTAGTTATGTCTAACTTTCCACTTGTTATTACAAAACTCACCCCTTTGGGGAGATAAGTTAGTTAATCACTCAAATTATATCAATTTAATTTCCTTAGGTTCAACCCTAACCTTGGTTAGGTTCTATTTCTTGACAACGACTGCTTTATCCTCAAAAAGGAGATGTAACTTGGGCAACATCAAGATTTTGGCGCTGTTGTCAGGGATTACAACCAGACTTGGTTAATTCAAGGGATTTGGGTGTTAATCCTTATTTCTCTAATTTTACATTTTTTGTTATTTTTGTTTCTTTTCTTGGTGTAGGTCTAGTGTATGTAAAAAATACGAAGTCGAGGTAGTCCATTGACTCTGTTTGCCTAGTGATCCAAAGAACATTAAGAAAAATAGCTCAAGTCACTCTTTACAAAAATAAGAATAAAAATGTTTGCAATCAAAACCCACCTCCTCTTGAGGATATTGCTCCACAACCATAGGATTTTGATACCAACACTTATCAGTGGAATCAATACAGCCTGAACCCTATGGCTATGGAGGTGATTAGAGTGTTGCCACCACTACCGGCTAACACAAAGTCTGTGGTTTCGAGTGGGTTACTTCAGATGGTGTAGAATGTGGGCTTTTTATGGGCTTACTATCAGAGGATCCTCATAGCCATCTACACAATGTTGCATTTATCAGTAAGAGTGTGATGGGAACACATAATCTGTCTATGGATATTGTGGGACTTCGTGTCTTCTTATTGTCTTTTATAGGTAATGCAGCACTATGACTATATGAGCTCCCACAAAGTTCGATGACTAGTTCGGCTGAATTGCATAAGGCCTTTTTGAGAGGTACTTCTCGAGGTCAAAGAAGCTCAAGTTAAAAGATCAAATCAACAAATTTGGCAATTTCCTTTTGACTCGATCAGTAATAGATATGAGAGGCTTTACTAAGTGCTAAGGAGTGTCCGAGACAACAAAATTATCAATAATGCCTTGATGGAGATCTTCTACCATTCCCTTGATAAAAATTGTCAAGCTTGTGTTACCATTATAGGAGGCATGTTCTTAGATCAACCATTCGCAAGGATTGTAGAAAGGATGGAAAGAGTGGTCAAGACCAATCGTGCATGGAGGCAAAGAGACAGAGTATCTACCAAAAGTTCATGTTTTGTCAGTATTAGCATAGAGCAAGCTATGATAAATGAAGAGATTATGCAAGAGCTTTCCCAAATTCGTATAGGCATGGAGGTGATAATGAAGTAAAATCAGGAGAGAGTTAATGCAGTAGTTCATCAGGAGCGAGTTAATGCACTTATTTTATTACTGATTAGATATGGGTTTTTGAACCACTGACTAAACGTCTAATCAGGACTATTGGCGCCAAGGTCAATGAAATTAAGGTTGGAACTTTAATAGATATGGAGCTTACATAACCACGACACAGGTGCGAGAAGCTCAAGAGTTGAAGAGATGTTTGATCATCTGTTGAAGAAAGCTGAGACACAGGATGAAACTTTGAGGGGGATGAAAACTAAGATCTCCAGTATTAGTCAGAAAATCGAGTCTCATTCTGTTGCCATCAAACAAATTGAGCAACAGTTTGGTCAAAATCTTTGAAGAGCTCTAACCACTTTCTTTGTCTCAAGTTAAGATCTTTTAGGGTGAACACATATTAGAGACTCTTGTGGTCGGTAACATATCAACATGAACCCCATACAAATAGTGATGCAAAATTTTCAAAGCAAATATATGGCCACCAATTCAAGGTCATGGGTGGGATAATTCTTTCATGTACTTTAAGTTGCCTATAAGTATATATTATCACCTTACCATTTTGCATCAAAATACACCTCAAACTAATTCTTGAGGCATCACAATACACAACAAACCCATCCAATCCTTTAGGTAAAGAAAAGATAGGAGCGGAGATAAGCTTATCTTTCAAAGTATGGAAACTCTTTTCACACTCATTCATCTACACAAATTTTGCCTTCTTTTGAGTCAACTTAGTCATAGGAGAATTAATAGAAGAGAAGCCATTTAAATGCCTCCAATAATAACCCGCCAAACCCAAGAAACTTCTAATGTCCTATGGAGTCAAAATTCTAGGCTAATTTCTAATCATCTGCATCTTCTTAGGATCCACCTTAATGTCGTCCATCGATACCACATGCCCTAGAAAAGAAACCTCTTTCAGCCAAAACTCACATTTCTCATATTGTGCATACAACGTCTCCTCCCTCGAGATTTGCAACACCACCTTCAAGTGATCCACTGGCTCCTCCTCACTAAGGGAACAGATCAAGATATCATCAATAAAAACCAACACAAACAAGTCAAGGTAGGGTTTAAAGACACTATTCATAAGATCCATAAATATAGTCAGTGCATTAGTCAACCCAAAGGACATAACCACAAACTCAAAGTGCTTATACCTAGTTTTAGAGGACGTCTTGGGAATTTCACACTCCCTTAATTTCACTTGGTGATACCCAGACTGAAGATCAAACTTCAGGAAGTGACTAGCCTCTTCAAGTTGATAAAAAAGGTAATCAATCCTTGGTAGAGGTTATTTGTTCTTCATGGTGATTCTATCAAGTTGTCGGTAACCAATGCACATTCTAAGAGAACCGTCCTTTTTTTTCACAAACAAAACCAGTGCACCCCAAGGTGACTTACTAGGCCTTATAAAACCCTTTTCAAACAAATCCCTGAATCGCACCTTCAACTCCTTCAACTCCGCCGGGGCCATCCTGTAAGGGGGAATAGAAATGGGTTGAGTATCGGGAAGAAGGTCTATACCAAAATCTATCTCTCTTTTATGAGGAACACCGAGAAGCTCATCAGGAAAAATATCAAAAAACTCATTAACCACTGAAACCGACTCAATAGGAAGGACTTTGGACATAACATTCCTAACCCTCACAAGATCATATAGACTTAGAAGCTCATTAGGAAAGACATCAAGAAACTCATTAACCACCGAAATTGACTCTATAGAAGGACTTTGGACTCAACATCCCTAACCCTCACAAGATCATATAGATAACCCTTAGAAATTAACTTTTGGGCTTTAAGACAAGAAATGAATCTACCCTTGACCACTACATCACAACTTTTCTACTCAAGGTGGGTTTATTAGGGAATTGGAATTTAACTCTACGGATTCTACAATCAATTGAAGCATAATATGTATGCAACCAATCCATCCCAAAAATAACATCAATATCTACCATATCTAATTCAACAAAATCACAAGTGAAGATTTTATGCAAAATGAACATGGGATAATTTCTATAGACTCTTTTTGCAATAATGGACATACCAACGGGAGTAGACACTTTATAAGGTTCACACAATAATTCAGGGCTAACATGGAGCTTTTTGGCAACAAAAGGACTAACAAAAGAAAGAGTGGCACCCACATCAAAATTAAAAACCTTTACCATACTGGTGATGACATCGGGCAATTCATCTACCCCTTGTCTCTCTTGAAGAGCATAGAATCTATTTTACCTTGAAGCACCCCCTTATTGACTTCCTCTCCCCTTTTGACTTGTATTTGCACTTTGGCCTTGTGGATGACCATTTCTACCTTAGTTTTGAGCACGAGGACAATCAATCACCTTATATCCCACTTCACCACAATAATAGCAAGCATTGGAGTCCTTTAATCATGGACTATTACAGTTCCTGCCACATCTTTGGCATATAGGGTTATGCACCACACCACCACCACCTTGGAACCTTGGGTTGTCATAACCTTACCTCCTATTAGGAGCATTGGAAGACCCTTGGCCTTGGAAATTGGGGCCTTGAGGAAACTGACACCCTTGGAATTTTGGAATCTACCTTCAAAATGAGCCCTCTTGGACACACCACTTGTTCTCTTTCTAAGCATTTCCCCCTCCAGTTATTTAGCATATGGCATGAGGTAGGACAAATCCATATCACCTATAAGCATGGTGGTATGATATTCCTCATTAACCAAGTTGGATACACCCGACACAAATTTGTTCATCCATGACCTTGACTCGACAACCAATTGTGGGGCATACTTGGAGAGTTGGTTGAACTTGAGGTCATACTCTCAGCACGCTCAGAAATTCCATCATCTTTGCCTCCCTTAGCTCAATGTGAAAACATTGGTTGAGAAATGCCGCTTTGAACTCCTCCCAAAGGATAACATTATCATTCTCCCTCTCCATCTTCCATTGAGTGAACCATATTTGAGCCACCCCTTTGAGTTGGTAGGCCGCTAACTCCATTTTTTCCTCTGAATTTACCCCCATAATGACATCCTTGGTCACAGAAGCAAAATAAACAATAACGAGAGATATAAATAAGGAAAGAGAGATTAACGGAAATACTGATATTTATAAAACATAAATGAGTCAAAGCTCAAAGTAGGAGTATATCAAATATTCCAACAACACCTCTAACATAGATTGGAGTGTGGGCTAAGACACTTTCTTAGATCACCCGTATAGTATCAAGTATTCAACAAAAAGTGATATCAAAAGTAAGAGTAGCATAGCTAGTGTCCTCGGACTTAAGGACTCACCAAAGCTTATCTTTTGGAACACCAAACTAGCCACGTGGAGGATGATCAGGAGGTGCTCCGATTCCTACATAATAACATCAAGTAGGCATAGAGTATATGTTTGTACATTTAAATGTACTATGTATGTGTCTAAGAGGGTGTACATTTAAATGTACTATGTATGTAGGATGCAATTCAACAAGACATAAGCCAATATAGTCAAAATGCATAATCATAAGCAATGGATAAGTATAATGTCAATATGACATGCATGATCAATGCTAGAAGTAAAACATTCTTGCAAATCATATAACTTGTAAAGAACATAATACATGTGTGGGAAGAGACCATAATCATTGACCAAGAAACTATTACTTAGAATCCAAGGCATATTACTCCCATGGAAGGTGGTTGAGGTATATACCTCTCAACATGGTAGTATGGGCATAGTACCCCCTGATAAGGTGATCAAGGTATCTACCACTCGACATTGTAATACAGAAATGGCACCCCCTGTCAAGGTGATCAAGGTATCTACCCCTCAACATTGTAGTACGAGCATGGCACCCCCCGACAAGGTTATCAAGGTATCTACCCCTCAACATGGTAGCACGGGCAAGACAACCCCCGACAAGGTGGTTGAGATATGTCATCTCCTCAACAAGGTAATTGGGCATGTCACCCCCCTACAAGGTGTGGTCAATTGAAACACTATAGATACTTTTCATGAATTCAACACATATATACAATCCCTTAATCATCATAAAGTCACTCGACTTATATACTGGGTAATAGAGCATCAATAACTAGAGAAACCGTGTCAAGATATCTTATTAATCATTTGATAGATGTGTAATGCTAGTTCAAAATCATGCAATTCAAGAGTGAAATAATATGAGAAAACTCAATGTAAATCAACCACCAACATACAGTAAATCCCTCATGTAAGATACCTTAAAATTCATCATCAAATCTCATAAAAGATCACAGATTCATAGCTCAAAACATGCATAGTCGCAATAGACAAACCGTCTCATAGTATAAGCTTGAAATAGGTAGATATATATTTTGAATCAACATTTAATAAAACCCCAACATAATGAATAATCATAATCCATAATAAGCAATACCCATAAATAATACAACTTGAAAACATGCAATTCTCATAAAAGATCACAGATTCATAGCTCAAAATATACATAGTCGCAATGGACAAACCATCTCATAGTATAAGCTTGAAATAGGTAGATATATGTTTTGAATCAACATTTAATAAAACCCTAACATAATGAATAATCATAATCCATAATAAGCAATACCCAAAAATAATACAACTTGAAAACATGCAATTCTCATAAAAAAGAAGGTTGGAGTCCATCGGTGAAAGGATCCAATGGATGAAACCCACATACCTTAATCTTAGGCTTTCTTGATCTAGATTTGAAGGAGACTTGAAGCTTGAATGGAGTTCTTGAGATCCAAAATTAAGCTTGAGACACTTGAATTTGGATGAAATATTTGGTTAATTGTTACAGAGGGTTTTTAGATGGTCTTGTGTGATATAGAGTTAAAAAGTGATTAAGTATAGGTATTTTCATGCACATGTAGGCATAGGGCCAAGACCCCAATATCTTAGGCCGAACATGAAAAATTAAGGAAGTACAAACACACCTCTACGATGGGTCAGCATCGCATGGGCATTGCGGATGCCTACTGTGTTCTGAAAATATTGTGAAAATTATTTTTTGCTACGGGTCTTCTAAAATTCGGGTTATACCCATTTCCCACCCAGTTTTTCCCCTAATCAAAAACATGAATTTGGATTTTTGATATCATACACGAATTTTGAGATATATGGATATTACGACTATGGGCATTTCTGAAGAATATTTTTAGGGAGTCTTTGGGGTGTTTCACCCATATATGATGAGCCCTTATTATGAGAAGGACTCCTGCTTTATTGCTGATTAGACAAGGGCCTTCTAGACCAACCCGAAGTGTCCAATCAAGACTATTGGCTCTAAGGTCAAGGAAACCAACATCGAAACTTCAACTGAGATAGATCTTTTAGGGATAACCATAAAGGATATTATGACTGAAATAAGGGCCCATAGAGAGATAAAGATTGGGGTCGCAAAGATAGATTCAGAAATGGT
>DF357773.1:85012-118577 GCA_000787875.1 Solanum virginianum
CCCTATATACCACTACATAACCGCGATGTAGGTGCAAGTAGCTCAAGAATTGAGGAGATGTTTGATCACATTTTGAAGAAAGCTAAGACACAAGATAAGAGTCTAAGAGGGATGAAATTGGATATTTCTAGCATTAATCAGAAAATTGAGTCTCATTATGTGGTTATCAAATAGCTTGAGCAACAATTTGGTCAAGTGTCAACTTAACTCAATCAGCATTAGAGGGGAACACTGCCTAGCAATATAATTCAGAATATTAAGAATGAAGGGCAGTAGATAGCGGTTACTACCCATGGTGGAAAGAGCACCATTGATCCTCTCATGCCACTTGATAAGGATGATATTTGAGAGGAGACAATTGCGGCCAAGGATTGTGACATAAAAGATGATCATGGCAAGGATAAGGTGAGTGAAGCTATTGATGTGCCACAGAAAGTGAAGCCTATTACTAGGCCTCCTCCTCCCTTCCCTCAAAAAATCAAAAAGAGGGAGGAGGAAGGCAAGTTCAAGCACTTTCACTACATGTTAAAACAACTTTCCATTAACATCCCTCTTATTTAGACACTGGAGAATGCAAAGTTCATGACAGACCTAGTTACTGAGAAGCGCACTGTGAGTCAAGAGCTCTCACAAGAGCTTCAGAATTGCAGTGCTATTGCTACGAGGTCCTTGGTCCAGAAGCGAGAAGATCCTTGTCCCTTTACCATACCCTGCACCATTAGAGATGTCGAGTTCACAAGGGTACTCTATGATTTTGATGCCAGCTTTAATTTGATACCCCTTGCGGTCTTCAAGAAGCTAGGATTAGGAGCCCTTACTCTAATGAGTATGCGATTGTTGATTGTTGATCACACAGTGAAGAAGCCTGTAGGGATAATATATGATGCGTTGGTCAGGGCTGAGAAGTTCATATTCCTCGCAAACTTTTTGATCCTATATTGTAAAGATATTTCAACGTCCCAATCATCTTGGGAAGACAATTTCTAGCCACTAGGCAAGCACTAGGGGATATGGAAGCCGATCAACTCAGGTTCAGGTTGAACAATGAAGAGGTTGTGTTCAATATCTGTCAATCTATGAAGTGAACAAATGATTTGAAGAATGAATTCTTGGAATTTGGTAATGTTTGAGTAACGAATTTGCCAAAATCATGTCACAATAATAAATCAGGCTAGTTGGGCGGCAACCCAAGGTCTTTGATGTAATAGTGTAGTTATAGCTTTACTTTCAGTTTTTTGACTCATAGGTAGTTTACTTTCTTGTATTTTGGTTGTAATTTTGGATATTGGGCTTGTTTCATATTGGGTAACAATGTGTTCCATGAAGACCATATAGGTACATGGCTAAGTTAGCCACTATTGGTTGAGAAGGGCATCCGAAAATGCCTCTACGACTGGTTCTACGGGCCATAAATTACTCTATGAATCATACACCATCTGATAGAGATTTCTAGTGAGTAAAACAACTATGAACTCTAGTTTATGAGCTAACTTTTTGATCCGTAGACAAAACTATGCGAAATGAATAGGGCTAGTGGACCTCGAGTATGTTTTCTAAAACTTTTCTAAGTGTTGAGGTTGCTATGACCAACTCTATCAGTCATACATCACCCTACAACTCATAGACTAGTCGATGAAACTAAGTCCTGGAAACTAGGGTTTATATTTTCTAAGAAACCACAGTTCACGAGCTATAAAACACTCTACGACCCGTAATCCAGATTTCGTAAAGTCCAGGCCCATCAAACTTCAGTTGACCCAGTCAAGGTATAAATAATAAGTTCAATTTATTTTGACCCTATTTCAAACCTAAATTACAAAATTGACTGGCTAACCCCACCCCCAAGAATTTTTCAACCACCAATGGCTATTGTACTTTCATTTTTTCATAAAATTTTCCAACAACCTAGGGTTTTATTGCCTCTTCACCATCTTCATCTTCTACAATCTAGTCACACAACTTGGTAAGTTTTTTGTTAATCAAATACCATTAAATTTTCCTATGTTTATATAACTAAATTAGATATCATATTGGGAATGGTAGTTTAGACACAAACCCATATGTGAAATTGAAATATTGATAATTGAATCATGGTTGCCCATGTTTGAATATATGTCTAAGTATAGAATTAGGCAATGTGGCCTTCTTAGTATGATTTGAATAGTTTGCTTGGCGCCTATTGAATCACCCACTATGTGTGATGAATTGATTATGTGTGTAATTTTGTGGGTGATGACATAGATGAATAATTTTGTTGTGAAATCACCCATATGTGGTTGAAAGTGTTGGGGAAACATGTCTAATCATTTTTGATATGGTATACACATTGAACAGCATGTTGGTGTATTGGTTCTTATGAGAAAATCATGCAGGTGTATGTGTTTTGCCTCGATGCTATTAGAAAAAAGTTGAAAAAGTCATATCGGGGTCCTAAATATTAGTACTTCCCTTTGTCTCGCTTTCCTTATTTATATCTCTTGTTATTGTTTATTTTGCTTGTACGACCAAGGATGTGTGAATAATATATTAAATAGCTTGTTTGGTGTCCCTTCGGGCTCCCATTTGCCGTGTCACGTTTAGGTCCTAGGCTTTGGTCATGACAAACTTGCTATCAGAGCACTTAGTTGTTAATGGTCCTCAAAATCTAACACACTACATCGATTAGAGTCTTGTTCATGATTGTGAAGTGTACCACAACTATGAGTAAGAGGCTATGAGGCATTTTAGGAAATATTTCCCTTCTTCTTGACCTATGTCATGCTTTACAAATAAAGTAATACTTTTCCTCTAATAAATATTCTTTGATATTCTAGATCATGCCTATTCCAAGAGTAAGATTAAGGAGAGCCCGTTCTCTCGAGGAGCAACCGACCTCTCCTGGTCCTCAAGCTCCTCAAGATGGGGGAGTGGCCAATGATGAGTTCTGAGATGCTATAACCATTTTGCCTCATGCTATTACTAACCAAATTGACCAAGGGCCTCAAGCTCCTACTCTAGCCTCAAGGGATACTCGTACACTGGAGAGTGTGGTTTTTGTTGCCAGCATCTTGGCAAGCTATGATATATATTGGGCCTACCTCATCACCGAGCAGATACATGAGGGACTTTACTAGGATGAATCCATCGGAGTCCCATGGGTCCAAGGTGGATCAGGATCCCCAAGAATTCATTGATGAGGAGTATAAGGTGTTATTCATTATGGGGGTAAATTCAGAGGAAAAAATGGATTTAGCGGCCTACCAACTCAAAGGGGTGGCTGAAATATGGTTCATGAATCATAGAGCATTCTACAAGTCGTATTGATAGGTTTTGTAAAGTTTTCTAGTGAGGAACAATTAGATGAAGTTGAAACCTATGAACATGCCATATGAGTCATGGATTGGTTTACAGGTAGAAAAGTGATAGAATAGAAGTCCAAGATCCTAGGAGCGGATTATGAGACCTCGGCTATGAGTCATAGAAGACATTACGAGTTGTAGAGACCTTTCATGGAGTCCATCGACCAGTTTTTTAATTTTATTTAGGACTTAATTGTAATTACAATAAATAATACTTTTAGGTTATTGTAGCAAGAAAGGATATCATTATTCAGTACTTGTAGGGTTTATACTTGGAGAATCCAATACTTGATAGAGAAGATTGTGAGAAAACAATTGTGGGTAATTTTGATCGTGAAGCTTGTGGTTCTTATTCTTCTTGGATTTGTTTAATTACAATTCAATTGGATTAGTGATTAATTATGTTTTTTCAATTCAGAATTTCTTCATCTACCCATAAAATGAGTAGGTAAATCCACAACTAGGGTTGTGGGAACCATGAAGAACTAGCTAAGTAAACCCGGATAATTTACTATTCTTTGGATGGGTATATGCATGTATTAATCATTCCTCTTTGTTTTGCATGTTTTCTAATGGTGGCCAACATTAGAACCCGCCTAGTGTTACTGACTAGACTAAGGTAGTAATGAATAGAAAAAGAGATCGATTAATAGGATTCGATGATGTGTTCTCTTCTTATCAACCAACCTAGGCCAAGGGGACGTTGTACTGGGATTTAAAGGTAATGGTTAGTATTGCACACAAAGGAGAAGGGCCAAGTCGTATAGTGAAATTTGCCTCTCGCTTGGACCAAAGAATTTGGTGAATTTAACATTACCATCCAGCATGGTATACACTAGATAAGAATTAGGTTATTTGGTGATACTAAGTTGGGGAATCATGGGGAATAAAATATCCTAGTTGCTCTCTATTATTGATAATCTCTTGTGATCATTAGTTTAGTTTACTTTCTTATTGATTATATTACAAAACCTCCTTCAGGGAATTGAGTTGGTTAACTACTTGAATTGCTTAATTGTGAATTTGTCTTGAGTCTATGTATTCCCTATAGGCTCGACCCTAACCTTGGTTAGGTTTTATATCATGACAACGACCACTTTATCCTCTAAAAAAAAGGTGTAACGTCATTGCTAGGCGATATCAAAGATTTATGGTGTCGTTGCACCATCATCATCATCAACCCTATATGCCTCTACTAATCAGTGATATGTCATGGGAATAGAGGAAATACACTTGGAGGGCATGCAACCAAAGGAGCAGGCAAGCCTACCCATTCTATCTATGAAGAGCCCAGGGTGTTTTCTAATGGACATAGTCGTGTCTCTGGTCTATAGGACACGATGATTCGTTATGGGCTCATGTGGCTGACAGAGCCTTTTGGCTGGTACTCCCTAGTGCTAATGAGGGAGTTTTACGCATCTTAAGTAGGCACCATCTAACATTCTCTTCCCAAGAGAAAGAAACCTCTCACTCAGCCCAGGCTGACAGAGGCACAACTAAAGGTCAGCGGGTCAATAGTTCAGAGGAGACCATCCGTCGTAAGCTTTTTGGTCCCAAGTGTCGTGCCCCTACATTCACAGTGGAGTTTGATTATAGGTTGGGGCAAGTGAAAAACTCATTGATTATGAAGGATCCTGAGCATCGAACCACTATTTTGTGATGGGTGGCTAGTTATATTATAGAGTAGGGTCCTGAACCTGCTTGGTTCACCACCCACACTAAGGCTATCGTCAAGGCTTTGGTCAGCTTCCCTGCCAAATTTTTGTGGGCCATTATTTGATCACGAATTCGGCTGACCTTGGCAGATAATACTCGTACACTGGAGAGTGTGGTTTTTGTTGCCAGCATCTTGGCAAGCTATGATATATATTGGGCCTACCTCATCACCGAGCAGATACATGAGGCCATATTGAAGAGAGCCACCTCCAGCCCCTTCCCAGGTTTGATCTATAGTCTCTGTGTAGAGTCTAGGTGGAGATTTCACATCAGCTAGACCACTTAGTTGATGCCCAACACACTTTGGAGCCTAGACTGATTAAGGTTGATGAGAACTAAGTGGCAATCTAGCGAGCATAAAATTCACCTCCGGTAGAGATATTCACCCCGATGCCACCACCTGAGAATTCTGAGAGACACACCACATTATTGCTATTACTACAAAGGAGAGGCCTCTACTACATGGTGTAAATGAGGAGAGGGGGGTCTATTATTACTGCTACTGCACCAGCAGCCACTACTTCATAGACTCCTATAGCGGGCATGGTCTACGTGTCTGCTACTTTTATTTAATCCATGGCACAGAGGTTATCATGTTTGAGGCTCTTTTGACTCAGCTTTTTTAGCAGTTTAGGTCATGGGTCTAGCAGGCTATCGCAGACTCGAGCAGAGTTGGGCATTCAGTATTTCTACTATTCAGGACCATATTTCTACGGTGGATACCTACATCAATGCCTTCGAGGAGAGGGTTTAGAAGAGATTGGCTGAGGCTCAGCCTTCAAATTTATTAGCAATGTAGTCAGAGATCTAGCAGCTCTACACTAACTTGATAGCATCAGTAGTGACGTTAGTTACACTACTAGAATGACATCTTTGGTGCCGATATTTGACCTCTTTACTTTTGAATAGCCTACTTTCTTCGGGAAGAGACCTTGCACGAAGGAGGATCCAATAGACAGATATGTACGTTTGAGCATGGAGGAGAAGGATCTCAAGCATGCATTGAGAAAGTCGAGGGGTGAGAAAGAGATTAGATGAGCCTGAGAGAAGGATCCATTTAGGGGTATTGGCCTAGCTAAACAGAGTTCTACTGCTGAGTAGACTACACCATAGGAGGGGGATGGCCTGACGCTACCACAGACCGGCGCTTAGGCGCCCAAGTACATTTAGGACTCCTTTCATTTTATTTTTGCTTGATTTTGTGCATTGCGGATAATGCACATCTTTTTCGATGGGATGTGGGTAGTTATGGGCCTCAATGAAGTCTAAGTAGCTTATAGTCCATAACTACCCCAATTTTTGATCCCGAGGTTTTGTTGCATGTGTTCTTTTTCCTCATGGGTATTTACTTTATGTTGAACTGACACATTTAGGACGTTTAGATAATATGTGTAGCATATAGTACTAATACTTATAACATATAACATGTTTTTATGTTTTGTTTTGAAAAATGGTACTCACCAAAAATATTGATTAGTAGCTAGATAATAACCATGCACGTTTAGGTGTTTGACAATATCTGTTCTTATAAATGAAGGTTATTGAGATAAGAAGCATGATCTGTGAATTTTTTTTAATAATGTATGCAATGCCATATGAGTGTGAGCTTATTTTGCTATATTCATGTATTTTGTGCTAATCTGAAACTTGCCTTGTTACTTTAAATTAGATCATAGATTGAATGGATTAGGAAAGGATCTTAGGCCTTTGTTCTTTAATTAGTCCACTTTAGCCTAAACATAACCAACCAAAATGATGATTTATCCCTTGTCCTAAATATTTGAGCCTACATGTACCAATGTTTGCTAAACACCTAATTAGCCTAGCCTTTTCTAGTGAAAAATCCTAAAATTGGCCCTGGTCTTTCCTTGAGCATTATGAACCTTGATTGAGTCAAAAAGCCTAAGTTAAGGGTGGCTGGTGAAAGGGTAAAGGCACAAAAATAAGGGGATGAGTTAGGAAAGAGGAGAAAAAGAAGAAAACTCATGTACTGAGTGTAAGAAAAAAATAAGATGCCTTGAATCGAGCTAAAAAGTAAAAAGAAGTATAACAACAAGGTAAAAAGCTGAAAAATGAGAAGAAAGCACCCGAAAAAGCTTGGATAAGTTAAAAGGGAGAATAAACTAAAAATAACAGAGTTAGTGGGGCAAAAGTGTAGAAAAACACAGTTTCAAGGAGGGCCATTAGTCAATATTTTCGTAAAATCATACCAAAGCCCCTAAGGCTATGTTACAAGCCTAGAAAGTCCTAAAGTGATCCTACTACAGTTAGTTGAAGGTCTAAGTAATGAGAATAGGGGAAAGCCTATGCTATTAGTCATTATGCATGAATATGTTTTGTGAGAGTAAGTGTTTTTGCACAGTACCAAGGTTAAACATGAAATCACCATTGAGTGTCAAATATGGGACTTCTTTCTATGAGGGCACTTCTATTGAATTGTTATCATTTGACTTGTTCAATGAGTAAAGATTTTTGATAACTTCTTGCTTGTCATAGTTGTGTTTTCACATGCACCAGTTTGCAAAATAGCTATCTGATCCTATTTTGAAAAGCTGGTGTGGGTATCAGAGTTTGAGTTTAATATGATATATGCCATTGAGTTGAGTTCTATGTTGCTTTATTATCTATATGGATTGAGTCATCGCTTGAGGACAAGCAACAATTTTAAGTTGAGGGTGTTGATATGCTGTCAAAATACAACATATTTAATGCTTAAAACATAGGATTTTGTGTGTTCTCAATGTGATATTTGTGGTTTTATGTGTTTTTGTGTTTAGATTTGCAAGAAGAAAGGTTGGCCATGCTTTGGGGCAAAATTGTAGAAGATTTTTGGTTTTTGATTACTTAGGAGACCCTTTACAGATCGTAGAGCATTTTATGAGTCGTAGAGGCAGTTTCATGACAAATTTTGGTGGAGGATGAAATTTGAAGATCAGCTCAATAAGATAACCATACGAGTCATAGAGCATTCTGTGAGTCGTATTAATGGGTTTCATGAATATTTTTGTGAGGTTCAATTAGATAAACTTTAAGACTACGAACATGTAGTACGAGTCATGGATTAGTTTACCATTCTTAAAGTGAAGTCGTAGAAGAAAAGTCCAAGATCGCAAGAGCTGATTACAAGACCCCAACCATGAGTCGTAGAAGGCACTATGAGTCATAGAGACCTTTCGTGGAGTCCGCCGACCAATTTTTCTATTTTATTTAGGACTTAATTGTAATTACGACAAATAGTACATTTAGGTTATTATACCAGGGGAGGATTTCATTATTCAGTACTTTTAGGGTTTGTATTTGGAAAATCCAATACTTGAGAGAGACGATTGTGAGAAAACACTTGTTGGTAAATTTGATCTTGAAGCTTGTGATTCTCATTCTTTTTTGGATTTTCTTAATTTCAGTTCAATTGGGTAAGTGATTAATTATGTTTTCTCAATTCATAATTTCTTCACCTATCCATAGCATGAGTAGCTAAATCCACAACTAAGGTTGTGAGAATTATGAAGAACTAGCTATGTAAACCCGGGTAATTTAAAATTCTTGAAATGGATATATGCATGTATTAATCAATTCTCTTCGTTTTGCATGCTTTCTAATGGTGTCCAACATTAGAACCTGCCTAATGTTACTGACTAGACCAAGGTAGTAATGAATAGGAAAAGAGATTGATTAACAGGATTCAATGATGTGTTCTCATCCTATTAACCAAACTGGGCCAAGGGGAGATGTACTAGGACTTATAGGCAATGGTTAGTATTGCATACAACGGAGATGGGCTAGGACACATAGTGCTATACACCTCTCACTTCGACCAAAGGGTTTGGTGAACTTAAATTACTTTCTTGCATGCTTTACACTCGATAAGAATTGGGTTATCCGATGAAACTAAGTTGGGGAATCATGGGGAACACAATACCCTAGTTGCTCTCTATTATTGATCATCTCTCATGATTATTTGTTTAGTTTAATTTCTTATTGATTATTGCAAAAAAAACCTTTGGGGAATTGAGTTGGTTAACTAGTTGAATTACTTATTGGTGTATTTTTCTTAAGTCTACGTATTCCCTATGGGTTCGACCCTAACCTTGGTTAGGTTTTATATCTTGAAAATGACCCATTTATCTTATAAAAAGGAGTTGTAACTTGGGAGACATCAACAAGATTCCAGAAACTGAGTTTTCTAGTACCCATCAGACGAGAATTTTTATGAGTCGTGGACCACTTTATGGCATATTAAGAGGTCTCATAGATTGGCTGGAATAATTTCAAACGCTGGAATTCTCTATGACTCATAGACCATTTGACGAGTTGTAGCTGGTCTCGTAGACTTTTCCAGTGAGCAAAAATTGATGTGACTACCATTTTACCCTTTGCGCTTCATAGTATTCACCAAGGCCCATAAAGGTGCTTTCGTAGGATCTTCGACAACCTAGTCTGAAGTGTTTTTGCATAACTTTTTTTTTATTTTTAGAGCTAACCAAGGTGCATAAATGATCATGTTTCATGTACTATGGGCCCAAAATCTAAACATGATGAGAGTAGGGCCCTATAGAAGAGGCTCAGAGATGCGTCTTTGAAGGATGAGCAAACTCCTGCCCTGAGTGGATCATTAGAAGAGCTTGGTATCCACCCGGACCTAGAGGCTGCAAGACCACAGACTAAAGTTACTGCAAGATCTGGGAAAACATAGGCTTTTTTCATCCCCACTCCCTAGTCTAATGAGGGAGGTAATGACAGGAGCAATTTTTTTAGATGACTCTATCCATAGAGGAGTCAAGCTCCAAAGACAGATCAGAGATATAGTAATCCATAGTGCCCCAATAATCACCATCTCCACTAGATGCTCTCACTCGCTGGTGGTCTATCAAGGGCATATAGGATATATATGTGGAGGGCCAACAGCATATTAGAGCAGGGCAAGGAAATCAGCTCCATTAGTGAAGAGCCCCGATTCATCCCAGATAGGCTCAATAGTGTCCCCGGTCTCTAGGATACGATGATCAAATGCGGGCTCCAGTGGCTAACCTAATCACTTGGGAGATACTTCTCAACTATAGTGAGGGAGTTCTATGCTTCATATGTAACCATTAATCATAATACTCTTCCCACGAAGAAGAACCCCCTCCCTCAGTCAAGACCGACTGAGACGAGAGTGAAGGGCCGACAAGTGGATATATCAAAGATCACTATTCGCTATATGCTATCTAGACAATAGTTTCCAGTGCCTAGATCAACTGTTGAGTATGACTACAAAGTGGGCCAGATGAGGGACATGCTGATGATTAGAGACCTACAGCACAGAGCCAGTTTGATGAGATGGGTGGCTGGTTATATTACTTAGCAAGGTTTGAAACCTAACTTGGTGGTCACACACTCAAAATTTATTTGCAAGGCTTCACTCTGTTTCCTCGCAAAGGTTTGGCAGACGATTGTTAGATTACACATTTGGCCAACCTTTGTTGAAATTACTTTGATGATGGAGTTTGCAGTACTAGTTGCCAGCATTTTGGCTGGTCGTGAGATTGATTGGGCCAGCCTCATCATCGAGCAGATTCACGAGGTTGCCCTAAAGAGGTCCACCTCTATCCTTTTTCCCTGCTTGTTATATAGGCTCTATCTTGAGTTAAGAGTGGAGAGCTTACACCAGCTGGACTCGCTAATAAAGGCCCAACATACCTTGGATGTTCGCTTGATCAAGGGTAAGGAAAACCCGATGGCACTCCTGTGAGCACAACACTAGCCTATTCCTATGCCATAGATGTTCATCCCAGTGCCACCACCTGAGTCTCCATACACTACCACTGCCATTACTGCTGCTCCTTAGGATAGGCCCCCGCAGCCTGACGCTGATAAGGAGAGGGGGCCTACCACTTCTATTCCTGCACCATAGGCCACATCATCGTAGGTTACTCCCATGGACATGGTTTATATATATGCTATATCTATATAGGTCGTGGCATAGAGGTTATCTTATGTTGAGTCCCAGTTGACTCAGCTTGTTTATCAAATTAGGCCATGGGTCCACTAGGCAATTACAAACTTGGAGGGTCACATATAGGCATTCAAGGTCGCTATTATTCAGGATTATCTTTCCATCAAGGATGCCTGCATTGGTCCCTTCGAGGGTACGGTACAACAGAGCTTGAGCACGGCCCGACCATCAAACTTCATAGCCCTTCAGACGGAGATCCAGTAGCTCTGGACCGATATGATAGCAACACTGGCAGCACCAGTGACACTACCAGAGACCATGCCCCTGGTGTCATTGGTGGATTTTTTTGCTTCTGATAAGCCTATCCTACCTTCCCATGAGAAGAGACCCTGCACAAAGGATGATTATCCAAATGTTGTACGCTTATGTATGGGGCTTACAGAGTAGGAGGAGCTTGAGCTTATCTTTTGGTAGTCGAGATCGGAGGATAAGAGATGATATGATTGAGAATGTGAGAGTATAAGGGGTGTTGGCCCCTCTGGACAAAATGCTACTATTGAGGAGACTACTATATAGGATGAGGGTGGTCAGACTCAGCCATACACTAGCACTTAGGTGCCCAGGTATGATATTTGACCCTTTATACATTGTTTTTCTTTGAATGTGTGCATTGGGGACAATATACATCTTTTTTGATAGGGTATAGGTAGTTATGGGCCTCAGTGAAGTTTGACTAACCTAGGTCAATAACTACCCCAATTTTTTATCCTGGGTTTTCTTGCATGTGTTCTTTTTCCCCATAGATATTTACTTTATGTTGAACTGGTACTTTTAGGATATTTAGGTAGTATATATAGCATATAGTACCAATACCTGTGGCATATAACATATTTTTGTGTTTTGGTTGAAAAATGATACCCACCAAAAATTTTGATTAGTTGGTCTAGGTAGCGACCATGCATGTTTAGGTATGTTAACAATTCTTGTTTTGATAAGTCAAGATAAATTGAGATAAAAAGCATGATCTGAGAGTCTTTTGTTGATTATGTAGTCAGTGCCATGTGAGTGTGACCTTTGACTTCCTAAATTCATTTGTTATATTCTAATTCAAAACTTGCCCTATTATTCTAAGTTAGACTTAGATTAATTGGATTAGAAAGGTTTTAGGCCATTGTTCTTAAAAGCCCTGTTAGCCCAAATGACCAACCAAAATTGTAGTATATCCCTTTTTCCTAATGTTTGAGCCTAACATGTACCTATTCTTTACAAATACCTAATAAAACTAGCCTTATTAGTTGTAAAATCCTAAAATTGGCCGTGGTCCCTCCTTAAACATTGTGCATCTTGACTGAAGCAAAAAGCCTAAGTTGAGGGTGGCTACCAAAAGTGGCCCTAGTTTTAAGGATCGATATTGTGCACCTTAACACAGGCCAAAAGCCTAAGTTAAGGGTGGCTAGTGTAAAGGTGAATTACAAAATAAGGAGAAAGTTAGTGATACAGAGAAAAAGAGAAAATCATATACTAGTTGGCCTAAGTTGAGGGTGGATAGTATAAGAGTGAAACAGAAAATAAGGGGGATGTTAGTGATACATAAAAAAGGGAAAAATCATGTACTGGGTGCAAGTAAAATAAGTGATGCCTTAGTTGTGAGTTAAAAAGAAAAATGAAGTGTAAAATCAAGGCAAAAAGCTGAAAAATGAAAAGAGAGCACCTAGAAATTCTTTAAATAGGAGAAAGGGAGAATGAGATGAAAATAATAGAGTTGGCAGGGCAAAAGAGTAAAAAAATGCAGTGTCAAGTAGGGCCTTTAGTCACCATGTTCCTAAAGTATCATACCAAAGCCCCCTGAGCCTACGGTACAAGCTGAGAAAGTCCTAAAGTGATCCTAGTCAAAGTAATTGAAAGTCTTAGTCATGAGTATGGGGGAAAGCCTATGGTATTAGGTATGATGCATGAATATCTTTTGTAAGAGTGAGGGATTTATCATAGTCCCAAGATTATACATGAAAATATCATTGAGTGTCAGATATGGGACTTCTTTCTGTGAGGGCACTTGCATTGCATTTTTAGCATTACATTTATTCAGTGATTATGGATTCTTGATAGTAACTCACTTGTCATAGTTGTGTTGTCACATACATTAGTCTATGTTGGTTTGCTAGATGGTTACCTGATTCTTTTAAAAAGATGGTGTGGGTATCCGAGTTTAAGATTGAGATGATATATCCCATTAGGTTGAGGTCTTTGTTTTACTATGTTACTTATATAGATTGAGTGTGTCGCTGAGGACAAGCAACAATTATAAGTTGAGGGTGTTGATGTGCTTTCAAAATATAACACCTTTGATGTGTAAAACTTGGAATTTTGTGTGTTCTCAATGCGATGTTAGTTGGTTTTATGTGGTTTTATGTTATATTTTCAAGATTCTAAGGTTAGCCTTTTGGACGAATGTACAAAGGTTGTTGATTTTGATAATGTACGAGATCTTTTATGGGCCGTAGATCACTCTGCGGACCGTGAATTGGGCTTTGTGGATAATTTCATGGGGAGGCTGATTTTCTAAAGTTAATTTTACGAACATGCAGATGGGTCTTGGAATGATTTATGACTCATAGAACATGGTTCATCCCGTGTTGATCAGAGATTGGGACTTTCTGAAAATTCATCAGACGGAACTCCCCTATGGATCTTAAATAACTTTATAGGTCATCGAGGGGGTGCCGTAGACTTGAATCTAGTTTTGTAGCAGCACTGTACGAGACCCCAATTATAGGTCATAGAATGCGATACAGCCCGTAAACCTATTTGTGAGGCATACCGACCCAACTATCCTATTATGTTTAGGACATGTATTTTAAATATAACAAATAGGTTTTTGGGTACACAGAGATCTTTAGGATTAGAAAGGAAAATGGAGATATTAGATAGGAGATTTTTTAAAACATATGTACTTTGATTTCATCTTTAATCTTGTGATTCTCTTTAAAGCTGGATTGGCTTGTTCTTATTTCAATTATGTAAGTGCTCTATTATGTTATTCAAATTCATAAGTCTTGCATCTACACAAATCATGAGTTGCTAAATTCACAACTAGGGTTATGGAAGTCATGAAGAACTAGCAAGGTAAAATAAGATATTTCATAATTCTTGGAAAGTATGCATGCATGTATTAATTAATTCGCTTCGCCTTGCATGTTTTCTAGTAGTGGCCAACATTAGAACCCACCTAGTGTTACTGACTGGACAAAGGTGGTAACGAATAGGAGAAGAGATTAATTGACAAGATTCGATTGTTGTGCTCTCGTCAAATCAACTGAACTGGGCCAAGGAGAGGTTGTACTAGGACTAATAGGTAAGCGATTGTAATGCATACTACCGAGATGGACCAAGTCATATCATGAACTTCACCTCTCACCTGGACCAAAGGGGTTGGTGCGCTTAACTTATCGACTTTCATGCTATACACTAGAAATGAATTAGGTTACCAGGTGATACTAAGTTAGGGAATCATAGGGAACATAATACCTAGGTTCTTTCCATATTGATTTCACTCCTGTGTTAGTTAAGTTTACTTTTCTAGTGATTATTGCAAACCCTCTCTTTTGGGGAAATAAGTTGGTTAACTAGTCAAATTACATTGATTGAATTCTCTTGAGTCTACGTATTTCCTGTGGGTTTGACCCTAACCTTTGTTAGGCTCTATTCCCTGTGGGTTTGACCCTAATAACTATTGTATCCTCAAAAAGGAGGTGTAACATGGGTGAAATCAGTACCACAATCCGACTTGATAAAGGTAGGCACACCATCCATTCTAACCAACTCCCTAATATATAACTTGGCATTGTCTTCAACATTGAAAGTAGTCTCAACTGATAAGAAGTGAGCTAATTTCGTCATCTTTACAACAATTACCCACATGGAGTAAAATTGCTTCTAGTACAGAGAAACCTAATCTGAAAGTCCACATTCTCATTCTCTTATTTTAATAGGCATTTAAATGTTATGGTCCAAGCAATCGGGCCTTTAATGTTCCACCTTCCCTTGTTGGCAATTAGAGTGTTTGGATACAAACTTGGCTATGTTTTTCTTCATACCATACCACCAATGCAATTTCCTCAAGTACCGATAGATATTCATTGATCCCATATGTACAGAATAATGAGAGTTATGAGCTTCACTCGTAATCATCTCCCTAAAACCATCATCGTCTGAGACACACAATCGATGTTGATATCGAATTACACCATCTCCCCCTTGCGAGAGAACGTCTATCTTATTTTCGACAACTAACCTCTTCAACATAATGAATGATGGATCTAGATCTTCCTTAGCCTTAACATCAACAACAACAGAAGATTCAGCCCCATTCTGAATATGAATACTGGCCAATCTAACACCTTACTCTAGCCAAACAGTGAACATCTTTCGCCAACTCTTCCTTCCCTTCATCAACATGAGCCATACTTCCCATAGATAGCCTACTAAGACCATTGACCATAACATTTTTGTTGCTGAGATGATATTGTACACCTATGTCATAGTTCTCATGGAGTTTGAACCATCTCTTTTGTCTCAAGTTAAGATCCCTTTGAGTGAACACATATCACAAACTCCTGTGGATGGTGAAAACATCAACATGCATCCTATACAAATAGTGTCTCCAAATCTTCAAGGCAAATACTACCTCTGCTAACTCATGATAATGAATCATGTAGTTATGCATTTGTACCTTCCATTGGCTTGATGCATAAGCTATCTGAAACGACCCAAAAAAAGTGCTTGAAAATGCACCTTGGAATGCCCAAAATGTTAAATTCCATATATCTAAGAATTTGTTCGTTATTTCAAAAATCTAACTTCATATTCTTGTTCAGGGTGTCAAAATTAGGGGGAAAAGGGTCTAACCTTGATTTTATAGCAGCTGTATCGAATTAAGATTTTTCAAGTTGGCACAAACCAGTGTTGTTTCCGCGTCCCCTGGGCGACGCATCCATTCTTTAAAATTGGGCTAGTTTTGGACTTCGATCCAAGACTTTTAAATGTTGGCCCTAAGTGTTTCCAACCATGAAAATACCTATATTTAGCCTTATTTCACCCTTATATCATCCTAAACATTTCCCAATATTCACTCAAACACTTAGACTAATATTTCTCTCAAGATTGAAGTCCCAAAACCCTCATCCGAATCTAAGAAATTCCATCAAGCTTCAAGTCTCCAATGATGTCCTCTTCAAGAAATTCTTCAAAGTCAAGGTATGTGGTGTTGAACCATTGGTTCCTTCTACCCATGGTGCCCAAGCCTCTTTTTTACTTAAATTGCATGATTTAAATATTGATTTACTTATGGGTCTTGATTATTATAAATTTCACTGCACAGTGATTTAGGGTTTATGAAAGTATGATTGTTTTAGCATATTTTTGAGCTATAAATCTAGATCTAATGTAAGATTTGATGAGGGGTTTTGATCTATATTGCTTGAGGGTGTTGCAAGGTATTGATTAATAGTTTTACAATAGATTTTCTTGCATAATTTCACTCTTGAATTGCATGGTCTTACACAAGTATTATACACACTAAATGGACAATATTGATGATGATCTATTCTTATGATTGATGTTAAGCTCACCACATGAGGTCAAAGATGATAAGAGCTACTCATGCCATGTCTCTATGGTTATTGCAAGTTATTGAAGTATGATTATCTTATATATTTCATGGGATTAGACTTAGCACCGAGTGAACTAGAGACGAGTCCCCATGTCCTAGAACTATGTGTCATAGTAGGTAAAGAGATTAGATGTGAGTCCCCAAATCTCTAAGAGGCGAGTACCCGAGTCTAGGCTTGAGGTGAGTACCCAAGTCCAAGAACTATAGGTGAGTACCTGGTTCACAAAAGGCTTAGTGGATCCAATTAGGTATTAGAAGGTTTACCTTGGCAAGTAACTTCCCGCTTTCTTCCGGTGTAGGGTTGTCATCGAGATTTTGGATTGTAGCTCGCTTGGTCTTATGTTATGTCGATTGAGGTCTCTTCCCACACTTATGTGTTATGATCTATATAAGTTGAATGAATTGTAAGCATGTTTTACTTCACACATCATTCATACATGTCATATTGTTATTATGCCCTCTATTGCTTATCATTATTATGTATTTTGATTATGATGTCCATCTCTTGTTGCATTACATCCCACATACTTAGTACATTCAAATGTACTAATGCATACTCTATGCCTACATGATATTACCGTGTATGCATTGCATCCTACATACTTTGTACATTCAAACATACTAACACATACTCTGTGCCTACATGATGTTGCCATGTAGGAAACAGAGCTCCTATTGATTCTTCTCATGGTTAGATGGATTGTTCAAGTTCGGCTTTGGTGAGTCCTCCATTCCGAGGACAGCGACTATCCTCTTATGTTATGTATTAAGACTCTTTTTCATTTATTGTATACTTAATACCATGAGGGTGAGCCCAATCGCTTTGTCATGGCCCCCACTAAACATCTATGTTTAGAGGTGTTGTTGGACAAGTTGTGTATTATGTATGAGAATTGACTCATCTAAATTATTTAAGTATTAAACTCTCTCTCCTCTCTCTCCCTTAGTCCCGATTCCCCTTGTTCATGTTTCTTATGTTGTTTTATATTTCTTCCGTGACCAAGGATGTGTAATGATATGCTATGAGGCTTGTTTGGGGTTCCATCGGGTTCCCATTTGCCAGTCACATCTAGGCCCTAGGCATAGGGCATGACACTATCACCTTACCATGTTGCATGAGCCATAACTCAACCTAATCCGAGAAATGTCACAATACACCACCAACCCATCTAAGCCATCTGGTAAAGTCAAAATAGGAGTCGATGTAGCCCGACCTTTCAATGTCTAAAAACTTTTCTCACACTCATCTGACCATCCAAACTTGGCCTTCTTTTGAGTCAACTTGGTTAATAAGGATGCAACGGATGACAAACCTTCAACAAACCTTCTATCATAACCAGTCAACCCAAGAAAACTTTGAATATTCAAAGGAGAAAGCTTGTCAAACAATGCACATTCTTCACGAACTCCCTTTTAACCTCATCCATAAGACCAGCTATAACATATTTCGTGCCTGCTTCGTATTATGAGCCCAAAGTAACTCTCCTTATTCTGTAGGGAGGAATGGAGATAGGAAATCTTAAGACATGTTCTATGGCATGATATCAATCATAGAAAAGTGAAACATTTCCTAAAACGCCTTGTAGCCTCCTACCGATAGATGTGGCACGCTCCACACCCATTAATAAGACTCTACTTTACATGGTATATTGGACTTCGAGGACCATTTATAAACTTAGTACTCTGATACCATCTTTGTCACGATTAAGCTAGGAGTGAAATGGCAATAGGAACCCGAAAGTCCCCAAACAAGCCTCATAACATCTATTCACATATCATCGGTTCGAAAGTGTACATGAAAAAGTAAACTCACAGTTCTAAGAGATGGGAAAATAGGACTCATGCTATGGAGACATCACAGGAATAAGGATTAACATGGATTCACATAACACATAGCACATAAAGACTTAGGGGCAAGTAAGTATGATTCACTCTATGGAGCAATACGGGACTTAGGATCTTCCACATCATAACAGGAATCTATAACATAAGCATGTAAACATTCCATAATGAAATAACCATCACATAATCATATCTATAAATGACATCTCCAAAAATAATGCTTAGCATATAAACATAAGAGAGTCTATAAGATGTCCGATAATGCCTCTAATCATAAGATAGGATGGGGGCTAAGACATGTCCCGAGCTCACCCTCAAAGTAAATAATATAACCAAAAATTCATAGGTAGAGGAATGGTGGTTTATCCTTGAATGATAGGACTCACTATAACAAGTATCTCAAGATCTAATCTAGCCGTTGTATGGTGGATGAAGGTAATCTCCAGTCCCTATATGGTTAGATCATGTAGGCAAAAAGTGTGCATTAGTACGTTTGAATGTACTAAGTATGCGGGCATTTAATGCAGATGAACTCATTAAATTAGTATTTCAATATTAGATGACAAGGGCACATATATAGAAAGAATCATATTACAAGTGAATAATTTATATCAATATGCCATGAGATGTATGATGCATGAATCCAAAAATACTTTAGATATAATGATGATGGGACCATAATCAACATAAGACAAAGTGAACTATAACTTAGATCTCTGTCGTCTTCCCCACAACGGATAAAAAGGTGACCTACTTGCCAAAAATAGATCCTTAACATTCTTCTTCTCTCCCAAAAGGGGCATAAATATACCTATGTTAGGAACATAGTTCAAGAGAAAGGAGTATGGACCCTTGGGGATAGCTCACCTTGCCTACAATCTGATCGGTGCTAGGTCATCATCCCACTGTAAAAAAGGCATAAGACATTCAAATCATTTACATGCATACTTAGGCTTAAAGGCAAAATCACATTCTTCATAATCATGCATGCTTAGGCTAAAAAGCCAAAACATTCTCCATGTAATACTTTTCATGCATGGGAATAGCTCTTTTGGAACACCTTCTTGAGAGATGAATATGGACCCTTGGGGATACCCCACCCCACCTGAAACCTCAATCGATGCTCCTTAAACATATTGGTATAAACACCCATAATTACTCAGTGAGCCTTAATCATAGACATTTATGTGATCACATTCTTGTCATAACCATAATCTTATCAAAATCATATACAAACATAATTGGGTCTTGGACCACTTCTTAAGCTTTATAAACATTATAGTCATGTATGCATATGCCATGAATGAGATGAGATTAGCATGTGTAATAGAAATTCAAACTTAAACCAATAATAAATTATGAAATCCAAGTGGAGACATAAGTAAAATTCACATTTAAGTCATAATATAGATTACCCATGCACAAATCAAGCTTTAAAGAGGACATGAACTTTCATAACTTCATAACTTCAATGCATTTCATCGTATTAGGGCTTAAATCACTTTAATATCAACAATAAAACATAGCGCATACATCAATTGAATTTAATAAATAATAATATTAAAAACCCATATTTAAAGTAAGCTAAAATTCCATGAACTGGAGTGTAAAAGAGTTTTGGTCTTCTTGGTTGAAAGAGATGAAGAATCAATGCCACGTCTTAGCTAATCAAGAAAAATAGGAAGAAATTTGATGAAGAAGACCCATTTCCTTAAGCTTCAAGACATTTCTTTAATGTTCACCTTAGGGAGTTTTTATGAGAGAGTTGAAATAATCTAAGTGTGAAATAATCTAAATAGAGTTAAGGTCATTTGGAGGTCTTAGGATAGCATAGTAAGTCATAAAAGTCCCTTAGGAGTAGCCATAATTACAAAAAAAACCATTAATGAAGTGGAATAAAAGTTTCTGCCAGGGGTCTCATGAGAAGGTCTTGCGGTCCGTACAAGTTCTCACAGTCCCTACAACCTTCCCATGAGACCATACTTAGCCAAATCATAGAAAACACTACACAAATAGGCTTTACTAACTAAGCACTCACCACAATGATAAGCTAGTGTTAAATGCCAACTACTAACCATTAGCCGGTAGAGGATTAACCGTCTCTACATGGTTAAATCATGCAGAAAAATATGCATTAGTATATACTAAGTATTTGAGATGCAATGCACTGATGAAATTGTAATTCCATCATAATTAAACATAACATATGGGTATACATAAGATTAAAGAGTCAAGAAATAAGCATAAACATGCACAAGAAAAATGGCTCAGGTCAATATGAACTATGCCTAAGAAAACACATAGAGTAAATACATATCATAAGATCATAAAAACTTGTGGGAATGGATAATAACTGATAATAAGACCATGTGAGCTACTACATAGAATCCAATAAACTCCTTCCATTAGGAAAAGGGGAATCTACTTGCAAAGGTAGATGTACAAAATATAGCAACTTTGCAATTGCATCTTTCATAAAATTTGGGCCTACTTGGATTCACTAGCCTAGCCTATAAGGCTTCTATGGTGGCATATAGTTAGGGACATTGAGATTTAGCTTCAAGAGATCATCTCTCATCTAATAGAATGAGCTCTAATCTCTAGTCCTCTCGGTGCTAAGTCATCCCATGAAATCTTTAAAACACACTCTTAAAATCATAAGTACCAATTATAGGAGTACTTTAAATTTAAGAATTCTTTCTTAAACATCTTTTAGGGCAATGATCATCATAGATATATCTTTGGTAAACTTATCTTTGAAGCTCTTCAAAATGCTCTAATCATACTCCTAATTTGTAGGAAACTTTCATTGAAAATAAGGTGGACGTAGTTTATGCATGGAACAATCATAAATCACATAAGTCTTAGGAAATTTCCTTAGAAAGGAACATCAAAATCACCCAACTTTGATCATATTGAAACTCATCATGGAATCAATATCATACTTCAAATATGCATATATTTACTTACTAAAATAGCCAGTAAACTTCATGAGTGTCATATAATAATACAAAGACCACAGAATCAAAACTTTATGGGTGAAAGGAGACCCATAAATCAACTCATATACCTAGAGAACTAAGGAAAAATGGAATTAAAGCCTTTGGGAAAGAAAGCTTGGAAACCCTAGCTTGTTCTTAAGAGCCCTTGCCATAGAAATTTTGAAATTAAAGGATGAGAGAATAAGGAGTGTTTTCTAGGGACTAATATAGGTCCCCTTTCCTGTCCCCAAAATGACGTAGTATAGAAATAGAATTGTGGTAAATGACCAAATTATCCCTTATAAAAACTGTCACAGTTGACCTATGAGACCTCGACTACGGGCCGTAAGTCAATCCTTCAGCTGTAAGTCCCCGTGTCTGATGACACATATGAAAATCTTAAAAACTAACTTTTGTTGAATTAAAAACCATGAAAAATAGTATGGGTCATGAAACTTTATATGGGCTGTAGTGGACTCGTACAGTCCTTCCACACTCAACCATTTTTCCTCTCTTCCTTCTCCTTATCCAAGAAAGGTCTATACGGGTCATAACATATTCCACAGGCCATCTGATAACTCGTATACTACCTTCTTGAAAACTCAAAATTTTCTTTGTATCTAGGATCCCACTCATTAAACTATATATGTGTTGTAAAATACTCTATGGGTCATCATTTGGTCTGTGGGTTATCCCACACTTTTAAACTTTTCCCCTTCCTGAAGTTCTCTGTCACAACCCGAACCTCGAGTCTAGAAGTGACGCAGGGAATGTGAACTTGAGAGTCCCCAAACAAGTCTTATAGTGTCCATACTAATATCATCAGTTCGGAAGCATATAAAAGATAGTAATAACATAGTTCTAAGGGATGAAAAAGTAGGACTCACGCTATGGGGATGTCTCGAGGATAGGGATTAATATGGATTTGTATAACATATAACACAAAAGAACCAAGGGACGTGTAGGTATGTCTCACTCTTTAGGGGGAAACTAGGACTTAGGATCTGTCATATATCCACATCATAACATACATACACCTCATATCATATCCGAATCATAATGACCATATCCAATAGATAGCTTTAATAATAAACTCCAAATGTCAACACAAAATATATATCCGTACAATAGTCTACAAGATGTCCAACAATGCCTCTAGTCATAGAATAAGATGGGGGCGAAGACATGTCCCAGGCTCATCCTCAATGTAAATGGCATAAATGGAAGAAACATGAGGTAGATAGATGGTGGCTTGTCCTTGAAAAATAGGACTTACCACAACATTTTTTCATCCGATCTAGCTATCAAATAGTGGATGAAGGTATTGTTCGGTCTATACATGGTTAGATCATGTAGGCAAAAAGTATGCATTAGTATGTTTGAATGTAGTAAGTATGCGGGCATACCACGCATATGAATTATCAAACCTACATTCAATGTTGGATGACAAGGACACATAATATAGAAAGAAATGTATAGCAAAGAAGAATATATAACAATATTCCATGAAATCCATGATGCATGAAATGCCCTGATGCTTATATAAAGATAGGATAAGACCTCAACTGACATATAAGACCATGCGAGATTACTTGGAATCCCAATTTTATCGCCACACTGAAAAAGAGGTGGTCTACTTGATAACGATAAACCATACTTCTCCTTACGGGCCTCCTATTTTTGAGAAGTAACCTTTCTTATGGATCAACCATATCAGATAGGATTTTCACATTTTGTCATATTATATAATAGTTGGACCCGTACCTTACGGGCCTCTCATTTTTGTGAGGGTTACCATATGTAATACCTATGCTAGCACGTAGTTCAGGAAAGAGTAAAGGACCCTTGGGAATAGCCCTAACACCTCAAATCTCATCTATGCTAATTCATCATTCTACAAGAATACATATACTTATACATGCTTTCAAAAAAGGTGTAAGTCATTTCAAATCATTTCAATATAATCTTGGCCTTAAAAGTCAAACATTCTTCATAATCATTCGTACTTGGGCTCGAAATCCAAATCATATTTCAATTCACACTTTTCATGCATAGGAATAGCCCATTCACAATTTCTAATATGGTGTAAACACCCTATGTTGCTCAGAGATCCATATGATAGACATTTATGTGATCAAATTCTTGTCATAACTATATATGTGAGCTTAACTCACTGAATAATTTTTAATAAACATATGTACGCTTAACACACCAACTCCTTTTCATCAAATCAAATACTCATGTAAGCGTATTCCATGAATGATATGATAAAAGAAATAGGCAGTAGAGATTCAATCTTAAATCAACAATACAATATGAAATTCAGGTAAATCCATCAGTAAGATCCACATTCAAATCACTATTTAGATTACTCATTCTTAATTCAAACATTAAAGGGAGAATGCATATTTAAATCTTGTTAATAGTCATACAATTCAACAAATTAGGGCTTAATTCACTTTAGAATCAACAATAAAAGATAGCCCATATCTCAATTGAATTAAATAAACAATAACCTTAAAAACCAATAATTAAAGTAAGCTTAATTTCATGAAAATCAAAGTAAAAGAGTTTGGTATCTTCGTGGTTAAAATGGACAAGGAATCAATCCCACATACCTTAGTTACCCAAGAAGAAACAAGAAGAATCTGATGAAGAAGAGAGTCTTCCTTAATCTTCAAGACAATCCTTCAAGGTTCACTTTAGGGGTGTTCTTATGAGAGAGTTTTAATAAATTTTTTTAATGAATTTGAATGAGAGAAGAAGAGTATAGGTCATTTCAATATCTTAGGACAGCATAAAAAGTCACAAAAAACCCTTAGGAGTAGCCAAAATTACAAGAATGCTATTAATGAAATGGATAAAAATTTTTACAACGGGTCCCGTATGGAGAGTATACGGTCCATTTGAAGGCATACGGACCATTTAGCCTCCTATGAAGCTATACATAGAAAAATATTTCACTGACGACGTTCTGAGATGGTGATTCCACACTTAACAAATTTTCACACCAACGCCCATATGGAGGGCCATACAGACCCTGAAGGTTTACACGGACCTTATGAGGTTAATGTGTGAAGTGCCTTAGCCAAAATATAGTTTTCAAGTCCAAGTCTACATCACAAAAGCCATCATACGGCCCATAAAATGCCACACGAGCCGTGTGGGGTTCATGTGGTATGAAACTTAGTCTTGAACTCCAAAGTTAAGGCCAACACACTACACACAAGGCCAAAGGCTACCTCAAGGTTCCTCCACACGGCCCGTAAAGGTGCTCATAAGGTGTTATCTTGGTCAAAAAAATTTTGAAACCAAATTTCAAGCACCATTAAGGCCATATAAAGTTTGGGTCCTTACATTATCTATCCCTTTGCAATATTTATCCACGAATGTAGTAGAATAAAGCTTGAAAGGCTTGACTTGAGCATGAAACATCCAAACATAATATACAATGCATATTTCATCATTTGAAAATCATAAAGTCATTACATCTCATCTCAAAATATCTTTAAATCATTTTTGTGCATATGTATGCATGTCATGTCATAAAATATTAAAGTGAAAAAAGTAGGGCCATTTGGAATAGGAAGAACCTAGTATCTTAGGCTTGAGGTGATTGGAAAGATAGGGATATCATTTCATCATTTCTAACTCCGCCTCCCACGTAGCAATCTCCATATGTTGATTTTTCCAAAGCACCTTAACCAAGGCCACATCCTTGTTGCGAAGTCACTTCATTTGCCTATCGAAGATCTCAATCGGATCATCCTCATAAAACAAGTTCTCTTCAACTTCAATACCTTTCAAAGGCACAATTGCACTAGGATCACCAATCAATTTCCTCAATATAGACACATAGAAGACCGGATGAACAAAACTCAAATACGGAGGCAAATCCAACCTATAAGCAACATTCCCAATCTGCTGAACAATCTTATAAGGATTTACATACCGGGGACCCAACTTTCCGTTCTTACTAAAATGCATTACACCCTTTATGAGTGGGACCTTTACATACATTTGATCTCCAACATGAAACTCAAGATCCCTCATCCTAACATCTAAATAAGACTTTTTAACGACTTTGACCCTTGTTCAACCTCTACCTAGTCAACTTAACCTTTTCCATAGCCTCCAACACTAAATCCTTGCCAATCAAAACCATCTCTCCCAACTCAAACCACTCCAACAAAGACCTACATCTCCTACCATACAAAGCCTCAAACAGTGCCATACCAATGTTAGCATGAAAAATATTATTATAAGCAAACTAAATGAGTGGTAGATGATCATCCCAATTACCCTTGAATTCCAACACACAAGCCTCAACATGTCCTCCAATGTTTGAATTGTGCTTTTGGCTTGTCCATCAGTTTGAGGATGAAAAGTGGGGCTTAACTTCACCTTAGTACGAAGTCCTCTTTGAAATGATCTCCAAAATTGAGAAGTAAATTTGGTGCCATGATCCGATATGATAGACCTAGGCAAACCATGCAATCTTACGAACTCTTGGATATACAACCTTGCATAATTTTTGGCATTGAAAGTAATCTTGATGGGTAGAAAATGAGGCAATTTAGTCATCCGATCTACAATATACCAAATCGAATAAAATTGCTTTCAGGTCCGAGGCAAACCCACCACAAAATTCATGTTCGCATCTTCCCACTTCTAAGTAGGAATCTCAATATCTTGAGCTAAAACTAGCAGACCTTTGATGTTCTACCTTCACTTATTGACAACTAGGACATCCAGATACAAAGTTGGCTATATTTTTCTTCATACTATGCCACCAATACACTTTCCTCAAATCCCGATATATATATTTGTAGGTGTCGGGGTGAACAAAATAAACTCATGATCACCCGCTTAAGATCATCAATATCTGGAACACACAATTAGTCTTGATGATGAAGCACACCATCTCTCCTTAGGAGAAAACCTCAATTTATATTTCGGCAACCAGCTTCTTCAACTCAACCAATGATGGGTCTAAATCTTGCTTAGCCTTGACATCAACAACCATAGAAGATTAGGCACCATTTTGAGCGTGAATACCACCATCATTAGAGTTGGCTAATCTAACATCCAACCTAGCCAAATGGTAAACATATTTTACCAACTCCTTCTTCCCTTCATCAACATGAGCCGCACTACCCATAAAAAGTCTCTAAGAGCGTCGGCTACAATATTTGCCTTGTCAGGATGATATTGCATACTCATGTCATAGTCCTTAAGGAGTTCTAACCACTTCTTTTACCTCAATGAAACGACCCCAAAAAGTGTCCAAAAATGTGCCTCAGAATGCTTGGAATTTTGATTTCCATATACCTTGAAATTCACTTGTTATTTCAAAAATTCGATTTCGAATTCTTGTTCAGGGGGTCCAAATTAGGGGGAAAAGGGTCTAACCTCAATTTTAAATCAAAGAAACCGAATAATCAATTTTCGAAGAAGGCTGCAAACAATGAGGTTTTCCTGCCCCCTTCGCGATGTACAGTAGTATATTTGGGGCCTCAGTTTTTCAGCTTTGGTCCAAGACTTTAAGTCTTGGGCATAAAAGTTTTCATACGTGTTTTTACCTATACTTGGAACTATTTCACCCTCATATCACCCTAAACATTTCCCAGCACACACTCCAACACTTGATCATATTTTCACACCCAAATTCAAGTCCCAAAATCCTTATTCGGAACCAAGGATTTTCTTTAAGCTTCAAGCCTCCATTTTCAATCTTCACTAAGAACTTCTCCAAAGCTAAGGTATGTGGTGTTGAACCATTGGGTCTTTTCACCCATGGTTCCTAAGTCTCCTTTTTACTAATATTGCATGATTTAAAGTTGATTTTACATGTGGGTCTTGTATATTGAGAAATTTAATGCACAGTCATTTTAGTTCATAAATGTATAGTTGTTTTAGCATGTTTTGAGCTTTAAATCTTGGATCTAATGATGGATTTGATGAGGGGTTTTGATATGAATGTCTTGGGGGTGTTGCAAGGTGTTGATTTATGATTTTACAACAAATTTTCTTGCACGATTTCATCTCTAAATTTCATGGTCTTTTACCCCCATTACAGCCCCCCAAGTGTTTGATAAAATGTCCGACTAGTGTTTCTTATGGAAATGAAGGTCCAAAGCATAAGATATGATATGATTGATTATATGATAATGAAATGATCCTATGTATCTGATGAATCCTATATAAAGTGTAGAATCAACAAGGCCCAATCCAAGGGGTTTGAGCATCCGGATAACCTAGTGAAAGGTTTGTACTTCTCTACCTAGTGTTAGGGCGGCATCATCACTAACCTAGATAGGGGTTAGTACTCATCAACCTAGTGAAGGGTTTTTATTTATCCACCTCGGTGATGGGACAACATCATCACCAACCTAGTGAGGCATTAGTACCTTACTACCTAAGTGATGGGGTGGTAACATCACTAACCTACCAAGGTGTTCGTACTTTGGAAATTTAGCTTGGTCTCTCTACACATATGCTATCCTATATGAGTATGGGTTACTTAAGCATGTTTTACTTATGCATTGATCAAACATAATATGTTATTATATCATGCCTATTGTCTATAATTATGCATGTTGGTTGTTAAGTGTACCACTTGTTGCATTGCATCCCCCATACTTAGTACATTCAAACATACTAATGCATACTCTTGCCTACATGATATCACCATGTAGGAATTGGAGCCTAAGTCGATCATCATGTTCCTCCACGTGGTTAGTCAGTGCTATTTCAATTAAGTTGGTGAGTCCTCCATTTTAGGGACCTTGGTCTATGCTTTCCTCTTGCTTTGTATTGAGACAGTCTATTTTTATGTTCTATTTTTACCATGAGGGTGAGCTTGGTTACTTTGTCTTGGCCCCCGCTCTATCTATGTATTTAGAGGTACTTGTGGACAAGTTATGTGTTTATGATATGAGCTATGACTCCTTGTCTCTTGATGCTAATGTTTTGGTAAGCTATCCCTTAGCCCTTTTTGCCAACTTTATGTCTTTTATACATTTTTGTGATCAATGATGTGCAATGAAAAGTTAAGAGGCTTGATTGGGGTTCCTTCGGGTTCCCCATTTGCCATGTCACTTCTAGGCCCTAGGCTTGGGTCGTGACACTCAAGTTAAGATCCCTTTGGGTGAACACATATTGCAAACTCTTGTGATTAATGACAACATATATATGAACTCCATAGAAATAATGTCTCCAAATCTTCGAAGCTAACACCACAGCTACTAAGTCAAGTTCATGAGTCGGCTAATTACACTCATGAATCTTCAATTGCCTCAATGCATAAGCTATCACCTTACCCTATTACATAAGCACACAACCCAACCCAATCTAAAAAGCATCTCAATATACCATAAACCCCTCTAATCCATCTGGTAGAGTCAAAATAAGAGCCGAAGTAAGTCGATCGTGCAAAGCCTAAAAATTGATCTCACATTCACCCGACTATATAAACTTGGCCTTTTTTGATTCAACTTGTTCAATGGAGCTATAATAGATGAGAAACCTTCTAAATCTTCTACAATAACCAGCTAATCTAAGAAATCTTTGAATATTCGAAGGAGTCAATGGTAAACAAATTCTTTATGGCCTCGGTCTTCTTTGGGTCAACTTTAATACCATTACCTGATATCACATGACCATGAAAAGCTACTTTACACACCCAAAACTGACATTTGCTGAACTTAGTATAGAATTGCTTCTCCCTCAAAGTGTGAAGAACCAACCTCAAATGATCTATAGGTTGTCGCTCGCTTCCGAAATAAATAAGGATACATCGATGAAGACAACTAAAAAACTATCAAGAAATGGATTGAACACCCAATACATAAGATCCATAAACACATCTAGAGCATTAGTCAAACCAAAGGATGTAACCACAAATTTAAAGTGCTCATATCTAGTCCAAAAAGCCATTTTGGGAATGTCACATTCCTTAATATTCAATTGATGATAACCGGAATGGAGGTCAATCTTTGAGAAATATGTGGCCCCTTGAAGTTGATCAAACAAGTCATCAATCCTTAGCAATGGATATTTATTCTTAATGGTTACCTTATTCAACTGTTGATAACCAATGCACATCCGAAGAGACCAATCTTTCTTTCTTACATATAATATCGAAGGACCCCATGGCGATATACTTCGTCTAATGAAGCCTTTCTCCAAAACATCCTTCAACTGATCTTTTAACTCTTTCAACTAAGCCGGTGCCATACGATAAGAAGGAATAGAGATAGGTTGAGTATCCAAGAGAAGAAATATTTCAAAGTCTATTTCATTTTCAGGAGGAATACCAAGAAAATCTTTGGGAAATACATCTAAAAACTCATTAGCCATCAGAACTAATTAAAGAGTAGATGACTCAGACTTCACATCTTTGACGCTAACAATATGATAGATACACCCCTTAGAAATTATCTTTTGGCACCTTAAGGTAGGAAATGAATCGACATTTAATAACAGAGTTACTACCCTTCCATTCAAGACCAGGCTCATACGTAAATTGAAGCTTGACCTTCCGGGTTCTACAATCTATAAATGCATATGAAACATGCAACTAATCCATCCCAGGAATCATATCAAAATCAAATATCTCAAGGACTGCAGGATCACATGGAAAGATTTTTATACAAAATAGAGATAGGACAACCCCAATAGACTCTTTAGGCAACAATAGACTTACCCACAAGAGTATAAATCGAAAAGGGCTCCCTTAGAATTTCAAGGCTCAAACAAAACTTAACAGCTAAAAGAGGAGTAACAAAAGATAAATTTGCACCTGGATCAAGTACAACATGAGCATCAAAATTAGAAACTTTTAACATACTAGTCACAATATTTGGAGTCTCCTCAACTTCCTTACAAGCATGCAAAGGATAGGACCTGTTGTGTCTAGGGGCACCACCTTGTGGAGCTCTTACTAACCTTGACCTCCTTGGGCCACATGACCCTGACCTTGCTAGGCAGCTTTAGTATAATCAGCAACCTTGTGGTTCTTATCACCAAACCCATACCATGCACCTAAATATCTCTAAAGTACTCGAGTGATTCTTCCCACATGTAGTACACAGAGAAGGCATTGGCTAACCTCTAACTGGTGCCTTGGGAGGAGGCACCCTAGTATTGGCAATTCGTGCATTAGAACCTTGGCCCTATTGAAAGTGACCATAACTACCAGCACTCTTAGAGTTAGAGAACCCACCATCATAACGAGCCCTCTTAGAGTCACGCACCCTCTTCTTATTGAGCTTTTCCTCATCAATTCATTTAGCATATGTCATAAGCCTAGAGATGTCCATATCTCAAATAAGGATGGTAATATGACATTCCTTCATAACTAAATCAGAGATCCCAAGAATAAATATACTTAAGCCTAGAGATGTCCATATCTCAAATAAGGATGGTAATATGACATTCCTTCATAACTAAATCAGAGATCCCAAAAATAAAATTGTGCATTCTTGCATGGGGGTTAGCCACAAGCATAGGAGCATACTTGGAGAGCTTCATAAACTTGAGGGCATAATCTCTAACTCATACCTCCCTATTTGACGTTAATAAATTCTATCATCTTAGCCTCCCTAAGTTGAAAAGTAAAGAAACGATCCAGAAATGCAAACTTGAACTCTTCCCAATCAACTCCATAACCACAAACCATCTCCATCAACCATTGAGTATACCATACTTAAGCCATATCCTTCAACTGATAAGTAGATAACTCGGCCTTATGATTCAAAGTGACTCCCATAATAGTCAATACCTTAGAGAGCTCATCAATGAACTCTTAAGCATCCTCATCAGCCTTTTATCCATAGAACTTCAGAGGTTTCATCTGGTAAAATCTCTCACTCTAGCAGCCAGAATGGTATCACGTGGAGAAAAATTAGCCTATTTAGTTTAAGTAGTAACTATTTGAGCAATCATAGAAATAGCAGTATGGAATTCACCAGTAGTGATAGGCTCTTCCATAGTCCTATGAGGAACTTGGTCCTCATTAACTGGGGTCGGTCTTGGTAGGGGAGCTCTTTGTGGAGGCATCTTCTATAATATAGCAAGTACATTATAAGGATTAGGAAGTTTAATACACGGTCCAAAGCATGACATAAGACATGAAAAAATGAGACAATTCTTAGAACGCCATTATAGCCTCCTACTCATAGGCATGGTGCACTTTACACCTATGAATAGGGCTCTACTCGATACGAAATGTTGGGCTTCAAAGATTACTTATAAAACTACTGTTTGATACAAAGCTTGTCATAACCCAAACCTAGGGTCTAGGAGTGACATGGAGAATGGAACCTGAAAGTCCCCAAATAAGCCTCATAGTATCCATATTCACATCATTGGTTCAGAAGCATATAAAAGATAGAAATCACATAGTTATAAGGGATAGGAAAGTAGGACTAATGTTATGGAGATGTCTTAGGGATAGGGATTAACATGGATTCACATAATACATAACACATAAAAACTAATAGCTGGGTAAGTATGACTCACTCTATGGGGACAAAGCGGGACTTAGGATCTTCCACATATCCACATCATAACATACATAGACATCATATCATATCCAAATTAAAATGACCATATCTAATAGATAGCCATAATCATAAACTCCAAATATCAACACATAACATATATCCGTACAAGAGTCTACAAGATTTCCAACAATATCTCTAGTTGTACAATAGGATGGGGATAAGATATGTCCTGGGCTCGCCCTCAATGTAAATAGCATAAACATAAGCAATATAAGGTAGGTAGATTGTGGCTTGGCCTTGGAATATAGGCCTCACCACAACACTTTCTTAATCCGATCTAGGCGTCAGACAACGGATGAAGGTAGTCTCCGATCCCTACATGGTTAGATCATATAGGCTAAAAGTATGTGTTAGTAAGTTTGAATGTACAAAGTATATGGGCATCCAATGCATATGAATTATCAAACCTACATTCAATGTTAGATGACAAGAGCACATAATATAGGTAGAGATATATAGCAAAAAAAAGAGTGTATTACAATATGCCATGAAATCCATGATGCATGAAATACCCTGAAGCTTATATAAAAAGGGGATGAGACCTCAGCCGACATATAAGACTAAGTGAGCTATTAGTTAGAATCCTGATTTTATCCCCATACCGAAAAAGAGGTGGTCTACTTGCCAAAGGTAAACCATAATTCTTTGTATGGGCCTCCCATTTTGGTGAGGGTTACCATATCAAATACTTTTGTTTGCACATAGTTTAAGAGAGAGAAAGAGTACCCTTGGGGATAGCCTTGATGCCTCAAATCTTATCGATGCTAATTCATTATCCCACAAGAATAAATATACTTATACATGCTATCAAAAGAGATGCAAGTTATTTCAAATCATTTCAAAGCATACTTGAGCTTAAAAGCAAAATATTCTTCATAATCATTCGTACTTGGGCTCAAAAGTCAAATCACATTTCAATTCACACTTTTAATGTATAGGAATAGCCCATTCATAATTTCCAATATAGTACCCAATGTTGCTCAAAGAGCCATATCATAGACATTTATGTGATCACATTCTTGTCATAACTATATATGTGAGATTAACTCACCGAATCAATATCATAAACATATGTGGGCTTAACCCACCAAATTCTTTTCATAAAAATCCAATGCTCATGCATGCATATGATATGAATGATATGAGGGACAATAGAGATTCAATCTTAAATCATCAATACAATATGAAATTCAAGTAAATCTTTAAGTAAAATTCATATTCAAATCACCATTTTGATTACCCATGTTTAAATCAAACTTTACAGGGACAATGCATATTCAAATATTTATATTAATCATGCAATTCAACATATTACATTGAATTTTCTAGCATAATTTTGTTACTTTACAGGGACAATGCATATTCAAATATTTATATTAATCATGCAATTCAACATATTAGGGCTTAATCCTCCACTTCGAGGACAATAACTTTTTACTTTTTTACCTTATTTAGACTTGCCTATTTTCGGATACTATCTATTGCAGGTGAGCCCGGAAGATGTATTTGCCTCCGTT